>JBAJNP010003600.1:0-38537 GCA_036877545.1 Yasuhikotakia modesta | reverse complement strand
ACACACACACAGGGAGAGAGAGGAGAGAGAGAGTAAATCAAGAGTATCAAATTATTGTTTTGGGAGACAGACACATTCTATGAAATGTGTCTGTGCTTAAAACTGTGCTCATTATAAAAAAAAACTGAAAAATGCTTATAAAGTTTCACCCAAACAGAAAATTGAGTGTTAATGGATGTAATACCATGTTTTGCATGGAAATAAAAATCTGAGAGGGATAATGTCAGATCACTTACGGTGCTAAATGGGTTTTTATTGCTTGTGAAAAAGAACTAATTTCTGCCTTTGCCCCTAGAAATCGATGACAAACAGTCAGTCATGGTAACAGTTGTTTGATTAAATGGCAGGTAAATTTCTCCATTGACCACAATGGAGGCAATAATATTGTTTGTTGTGTTGCCTGATGTCACAGGTGCACAAATTACAACCTGTGTACAATATTGTCACTTTCTTTAAAATCTCTTTCTTTTCTTCCCTACCTCCTTTCATTTCCTTTCCTTTCCTTTTTGAATTGCAAGTAATTTGAATAGAGATGGTTTATGTTGTGGTTTTGTAGGAATGTGGTTTTTTACTTGATTAAATAAATATTGATCTACATTGAAAAGCTAAATTGCTCTACACACACACACACACACACACACACACACACTACCCTTCATTCACTATCTCTTATAGACAACAACATACGCACCTTCTAATCTTAAGGCACACAGAAAATTAACTCAGAAGAGTCAAAGAAACACAGAGAATTGAGAGAATTGAAGTAGGTTACAACATTTACACCATATAGTCTTGTGTAATTCATAAGATGGGAAAAGGTTCGAGACTAACAAGCGTGTGTTATTGAGTCACACGTGGCGGCTCAGCGGCGGAGGGGATGTAAATCACGCGCATTAGCATGGGATGTTGGACATGTAAATTGTTTTTCTATAAAACTGTGAGTAATACGATCTGTCTGCTACCTGATTATGTTCCCCCACTTCTCAGCCGCTGTTTTTGCATTTAACTTATTCATCGCCATCCATGCACAACTGAGCTCACAGAACCATAACTAACCGAAGGGGGAGAGTCAAAATAAACCGTCTCTGAGCCCAGAATATTCAGGGCAGCCATTACAAGTGGGACTTGCAGATATTATGAAAATGTAAGCGTGGACATTTATTATTTAAGCCGTAATTATGTTCGGGGGCCTCTGTGTCAGTCGGCCCCTGTGACTGAGACTTTTCATTAGGGCTGCTTGTCATACATTTTGGGCCGTGGGCTTGTGGTACGTCCTGGTAAATGCTATCCTAACTTTAGAGCCGTAATGAAACGGGTCTGGCATGGAAAAAATGAAAAGCGTTATCCACTTTTCACAGCTTTCCAAAGCTTTCTCTCTTATTCCCTCTTGAGACTTAATTTTAATGTCAAATGAATCTGATTGGATTTCAGTGGAATTAAATTAGAGGAGGACGAGGAGAGAGGGCTGAGAATGGGGCAGAATTTAACACCCAGCAGAGATGAGGCCCGGGAGCCACTGCCACATTCAGCTCCATTTAGGCAGTAATTTATTGATCCTGCCAGAACCTTAGGTCCAAATCCAGGAGAATTCCTCAGTGGGCCGCTCATGCACTGTTTGTGGACCTGTGAGTTTGACCCAAATTTGGAAGCATAAAAACTAAATTCATTATTCCTGGTCCTGTCAGCATCTTTTGAGAATGAACGTTTGAGTAATGTCACTAAATATAACATTTTTTTTAACTTGCCCCCTAGTTTGTATTTTTGCCTTGAGGGGTGTTTAAATAATGGCTTTAAATGTCTTAAATGAGAGGTGGTTTACTGTAAGACACAGGAACGCCAGTCCCCAACAGAGATTTGCTGGTGGCCACTAATGAATTTGTTCTGAACCTGTAGAGAGAAATTAGGTTTAAACTAGATCTAAACTGGTTAGTTGCAGATCTGTTCTGAGAATAGCATTAAACAAGTAATAAAATACTACCAATCATGTAAGATTAGCAATTTTATCAATGGAAAATAAAGTTTATGTCTTTTTATATCTTTTACTAGAAACCTACAAGAAAATGTACAAGAAAACAAAACTACACTACAAGCAATTTTCAAATGCTAAAACCACCAAAATTGTCAGCTGTAGCTATTAAGCTTTGCATTTTGTCAGGCCTGTGAAGATATTAATTTTAGTTAATTTGTTGTGTTACGTCATAACTTGATCTTTCTCACTCTGGACCCTGATGCAAACCAGTTAAGAATC
The DNA here is from genome assembly GCA_036877545.1 of Yasuhikotakia modesta. Lineage (NCBI taxonomy): Eukaryota > Metazoa > Chordata > Actinopteri > Cypriniformes > Botiidae > Yasuhikotakia > Yasuhikotakia modesta. The sequence continues at coordinate 36,289 of JBAJNP010003600.1, read as the reverse complement.
ACAGTTAAAATCTAGAGCGGGTTTGTGTGTTCAGAGTATTTGTGACACTGAGGAATTGTCTCACAGGAATGGAGAGACAGGCTCTTGTGACTGATCGCATTTTCTTTTCTTTTTACATTGACCTGCTTTAGTTACCAGTCTGAAGTCTAGACCTGAAAGAAAGAAACGAAAACAAGGAACATTAAAAAAAGCTTTGAGAAATCGTGTTCTTGGACTTTTCTCTAGGCCTTCAGACAGTGTGAAAGTGGTACGATTTCAAGAGCTATTAAAACATCTGATTTCATGACTGTGTGAGAAAAAAAACAGTATTTTTTTCATCTAAAAGGAATACTCTGAAAGATGTATAACCGACCTATAATTTGTTTAAGCATGAAAGATTCACTCTGGTGTGTTAATAAGGGCTCAAATTGGCTCAAAAGGGCTCAAATTATATATATATAAAATACTAACTTCCCTATATACACACAGACCTACACACTCAGACAAAGTTTAAGGTTCCAGTTTCTCTTTAGGGTTTTAGTTTCACTTCAGCAATACAATGGAGGCTTTAGTGTTGTAATAGTGGGTTTTGGTGTTCATTCAGAAGTTGAGAACTTTCCATGCCTCCATTCTACTCCAGCTTTATACTCCCACCATGTCTGGTCTGATGTTGTTGCTGCTGTCTGGTCTCCATTATGGCTACAGATAAGAGCTCAGTTGTGCGGCTCTTTGATTGACACAAGGTATTAAAGAGCCACCTGTGGTGAACATTTTGGTGATAAGAAGCGTATGTGGGTTTGTATTGGCAGGATTCATTAGGATTCACTCCAGAAGGGCCGGAGTTTGTCACAGCTAAATAAATGTAACATAAGGAAACATAAAAGTGTCTCAATGTGGAAGAAATGTCATGCAAGTGATCTTCATTTAATACTTTCCATGAACCAGGTACAAAATAAGTCCTTAATTCCTTTACCCAGCTGATGGTTGTAAGAACGTTTTCCTAATGTTTCAGTTAAGTGCTTAAAATGTCCAGTTTTTAGACATCGTATTCATACATTTGCTTGGTTATATAAACCTTGTCTAACCTTAACTCTGTAACTGAACACCACCCACCCTCACTACAGACTGACTGGAATGTAGCATTAAAGAACTGTATCAGCCAGTGACTGAGTCTGTTTGTGAGTTTTTAACATCTGTGAGCCTGTTAAGAACCACTCTGAGGCTGAGGCTAAGCCAGAGTGGATTTAACATTAGCTTTAGGTGACCCAGATAAAGCCACATCCATCCAGCTGTGTCTGAGCCGCAGATAAAACCTCTTTCCCCCAGTTACTTGATTAGCATGCCTTATGACCCGCCTCAGTCCCACAGCCATAAAATGTGCTTCAAAGTGGATTGTTTTATTTCCATATTTCTGTCTTGCTGATGAAGAGCCAATCACTGAAGATGTGCTCTGCTGACTCACGTCTATGCATGACACACACACAATGATTTTCATGTTTTATGGGAACATTTCATAGATGTAATGATTGTTATACTCTTTAAACTGTTCTGTCTTCCTACAATAACCCACATTAAAACTTTCTGCTGATTTAGATTTGCTAGTATTACTGTATTTGAGGGGCCCTTTAGTTCCTAAAGTAGTGAATCCCAGGACCACACACACACACACATTAAAACACACACAACTAACTTAAGGGACACAACATAGACCTAGTGTTTTTATATATAGCTATTTATAATTGCTTTAGACTTACCCCCCAAAAATTTCTCATTATTATAATTTTTGTTTATTTAGCATTTTAACCAATTAGGACATCCGAAAAGTCCTGAAATTCAAAATTTGCGAGCAAATAATACACTACACTACTGATTTTTTATCGCCATAATACACTACTGACAATAATTTTGTTATCTTGAACTCTTACAAAGGGCGACACACACACACACACACTTTCCTAGAATTCCTGCTCTGTAGGTCCAACAAAGGGCATGAGAGCCACTCGGGGGCAGCATGACACACTGGGAATGGTACATTGATTTTAATCAGTGATGTCACCGAATCAATCCAACCTAAAACCCTCGTGTGGTAATGAGTCGAGGCCTCACGAGAGCTGAGGTTTCATTGGGCAGAAGACAGGAAGAACGTCCTGCCCGGTCCAAAAAGGTTGTACCATGCACATCTAAATATGATTGGACTTCATGTAGCATCTAATCCCATAGTATTGTATTTCAAATAAAACCATTGTGTGTTTAGGCAGTAAATTAACACTATGAAACCTTTTTAACAAACAACTTTAGTTCAACAAACAGCAGGTCACAGTCCTGCCTCTTGGGAAATATTGACTCCAATGATCTGTTGTTTGTAAGTGATGCTATAAATCACTCGCTTTGGTCACCGTTATCAGAGTTTGATTAATTGCACTTTCTTAATAAGTCGGTTTGGATACATTTGCTACATATGGGGCTGGTAAATAAGAATATAAAGCAGGGTTATTTTCTGAGTGTATGTCTGGCACCAGAACCCACAGATGATGTACGATCAGAGCCCGATTCTGTTTGCATGGACCTGAAATGCTGATTACAGACAATTATTCAACGTTACTTTCTATATTAAAAAGCCCATAATTTATTCCCCTGGGTCTGAACCAGAGATTTCCTGTTCAGAGATATGCCTGGTGTTTATACACAATTGACATGGTAACCTGAACTGTTGACATCACATCTAGGGTAAGAAATGTGATTTGGAATCAGTCATGGTTTCGATCAATACAGGCTTTTTTCCCAGTCATGCACAAATCAATAATTATTGAAACATGCCGGTGCACCAGATGAGGTTATAAATCTGATTATTCTTGATCATGGTTTCACAACAGGACTCAGTACAGAATCTTTCTCAAGTACTGAGTATGGACAATTATCGAATATATAGAAATGTTTCCTCAGGAAATTAAATGGTATGTAGTTTCTGTGCTTGTAGTGGCAGCACAACAAATAAATTGTTGTTGTTTTCACACCACTTTCCTGTTGAGATTACTTACAGTGATCTTTCATATTGTTTCTGGGATAGGATAAAGTATATGAACAATTATTAAATTTCATACTTCATCTTTAAACAATAAAAACATTTTCCAAGGAAGAGAATTTTCTGAGTCAAACAGCTAATTCTCTGAGTCTCAAAGTATCACTTAAAGCTTTGAACTTAACTTTATGCATGCATTTCTAAAAAGGTTTGTACTGTGAATGTTAAGTGAATAAGATTTAACTTTATTGTGATTATGCTAAGTACAAGTACAGAGCTAATCAACTACAGTTAGCATCTAACCAGAAATACACAAGTAAAGTGATTTATATTTACAGATATGCTATTGATGCCTATTGATGTACCGACAGCAGATCTCATTCAACCATTATATAAGAATGAACCAATGGATGACCATGACTGAGCGGTTAGAGGCCTAGTTGATATTTTCCACCTCATCCATGTCTGTGCCTGACCTCTTTTGTTAACTATGAGGAGCGCAGATGGAGAGAGGAAGTTTAGATAGAAGACTGGGAAGAACTGAATGTGGGTGTGTTGCACTATTTATAAAGGCAAACTCATTTCATACAAGCTTGTTGATGGAGCGCAAATCCACGGCTCCAAGGACAACAGAGAAGCCGGTAATGTGATAAGTAGCCTGGCTGATTTGATTCTGTTTTGAGTCAAACATGTGTTTCATTCTGTTCCATTTGATGGCAATACTATTATCTGTCTACCTGGCCAATTGCAGAAAAGTGCCCTGTGTATTCCTCTACCTGTACAATTCAATACAACAATACAATTCAATTATCCTTTGTCACAAAAATAGATTTTGTAGTTGAGTGCATGTTTGCAGAGTGAGACTGAACACGGTGTTGTGACAAAAACAGTAGACAACAACTTTGAATAATAGTTTTTTATTATATAACCATTATGTATTTGCATGCATAGACTTAAAGCTATCCTCCAGTGCCCTGGTGTAAACTAATTCTATCTTCCTTGTTTGATTTTGTCATTGACAGCCACAGTTGTGAAGCATTTGGTTTTAAGCACATTCTTTGTGATACATCTGACAGGCATTTAGTAGAGTAAATGTTTTGCAAGCTTAGTGTGCACTTAGTACCCTTAGCATACACTTAGTCTCAGACATTGTAGAGTTGCCAAAATCCAAGTGTGTGGACTGAGTTTCACACTACTTTTTTGTAAATACTCACTCACTATATATGGGTATGAGTGCACAGATAGCATGAGCAATTGCTTGTTGCCCTAGGCTAAAAATTGCACTGCGATTTAGCATTCTCATAAAAACTGGAAGACATGGCTTACAGTCACAGCACATAGCCCTGAGTTTAATGTGGGTTTGAGACAGGACACATACTCTAATACTCTAATAAAGGTTTCTGAAGAATCCTGTGAGAGCCTTGGGATCAAACTTTGTCTATTGAAAGGATTTATTGGAGCATGAGATCCACATGTTCCTCCATATTCAACAATAGCTGCAACCAAAAGCCATTTTGTTAACAGCTAAAGACTGGTCTCAGGGCAGAGCTAAACCTGAATTGTTCTGCCCTCTGATCTGATATGTAAGGGGATATTTTGAGGCACAATACAGAGATTGGTGAAAGACTGGTGTTTTTCTCTGTGGTGTAGCTAGAAGCTTGAAGGCATAAAGACCAGAGCTTTTATTTGTAGTGACAGCTACGTTTTGTGGTCTGTACAGGCATTCTCACCTCCTTATCTGGAACTGGAGCAGGTGAGTCCAGAAAGACCATGTTTGTTTACGTTGTAAAGTCTGCATAGCCTGAAGTTTGTCTTGCTTGTTTAAGGGGAGGAGAAGACGCTGGGCAACACCGTGTTAAGATGTGTTTAGATGGGAGATCTGCCATCTCAAGATCCTCCAGAGACTAAAGCCTCCACCACTGATGGGACCTGTCTGAAGATCCTCTCAAATCTTATGACCATGTAATCTTTTTGTTTTTTCTTCATAAAATTGCTTCAATTTTCCATAAACTTCAAAAACCACAAGCTAAACCACTATTTCCATAGTCTTTGTAATGATACATACTGTTGAAGACTATATTGAATCACCAAAACAACACCATGCCCAATTTATTTCAGAACTCCACTGAGGGACCACAACATTCATTTTCCTAATAGCTTCATCATCTCCTGTCATCTATTTTCTCTCTTTACATTTGTAACATGAAATTTACCTCTGTAACTGTGATACTATCATAAATTGTAGGACAGTGTTGTCTGCAGAATGCCCCAAAAATGTCATTTCTGAAGTAGAGGAACCACAAACATATCTTTAGCTCAGTGCTTCCTGTATTGCCTGATGACAGGCTAGTCAAAGGTGGTTTTTCAAATTCTGTCAGTAGCTTCATCTGCAGAGATGCATATCGAAGAAGAGCGAAGAGTCAAGTTTGCTAATTGGGTTGGTTACACAACATTAATGTGCGTCGCTCATCAGAAGACCTGCGTTGAGGTCTTAACAAGACCTGTGAAAGGGCCTTTAGCCTCTTCTAGCATTACTATTACATGATACTGTTTTTCTGCAAGGAAAGTCATAAGGCAAGTCATTGGTTTATTTTTCCATGTTCTCAAATAAGATTTGCTATTTTTAGCATCCTGTCTAGCATAATGGCAAACCACACTAGGGTAATATTACTTAACAGTGACGCATGAACAAAACTATTCACAGACTTAAATCTCTCTTTCCTGCTTCCAATTTTTTTGTTTTGTTGTGAGTATTTGCATCAGTGCTTTGCAGTAGTGATTTACGGCCCTGGACGAGCGGGTTAGCATGTTTAGAGCAGCTAAATTTACTCAGGTAGCCATTAAGATCACTTTACCCTCTTCAATAAATGAAAATTATACTGCAAGGGAAAATCAGTGAAATTGTCATATTTTATCAGCATTCCACTCAGAACAGGATGCAAGGCCCTGTTCACAAACAAAATATCTGAAGGGATTTTTGCATGTTCAGAAAAAGAAAGAAAAAGCGGGAAAGTGTACTGCATGACAGTCAGGAGAGAACAGGCGAAATTCTGGCTTTTTGTATGTCTCTTGATTTTTCACTAGAAGGCAATTTTACATTTTCACATTTAGTCACAGCCCACCACCTACCCAAACTGTGACATTTCTAAATTATAAAAGAAAGATGAACAAATTATAGGTCAGGAAAATAGCAGCTGCAGATTGTGAAATGAGAGGGAAAGCACAGATAAACCTGTGATTAATAACAGGAACAGACATAAGGTGAAATGCTTGTGATTTAACTATCTGCATTCAACTTTCTGTGCAGTTTTAAACCTGGTGAATTATGGTCAGAACTCAGAATCTTTAGCTTTAAACTATCTTTTCTATCTATTGACAGTTCAAAGACCTCATGTGTCAAGCTTTAAACAACACCATCAAAGTGTTTCACATCACATTGTGCTACGTTAATACAATATCTAAGTCTTCTTAAGTTGTATAGTAGCTTTGTAGGAGAAACAGACTTAAATTTCAAGTCAATATTCATTGATAATCCTCCCTTCCAGTGAGCTGGTGATTCGGTGATTCAATAACTATTGCTATTGGACTGAGTCAGTCGGTCCAGTTAACAGCTCAACGGAGGGGAAGATTTCTGTGTACCCTTAAAGCTTGACAGACATGGCAGTGAACTGTTGCGGGGACAAGAGGAGATGCAATTTGGAAAAAATAACAGCAGGGCTGAGTAAATAATGACAGATTTGAAAATGTTTAGATGAACTTCACCTTTTACCTCAGGAAAAGAAAATGAAACAAAATAAAGTTTGTGCATTGAATTATATGCGAGACGTGATGTCCTTATTTCACCCAAATTACAACTATACACACCATTGTTCACAGACTCAAAAAACTAATACAGCAATTCATACAGACAGAACAGATTTTTTTAAACTACACAGAGAAAAGTAAAATTATCAAACTGTCAATTAAGGCAACAACTGTATTATGTTCCGTTCCATCAGTCCGTTAATCAGCGCTTTGTGTTCTCAGCCTCTGTTCTTCTCTCAGGCATAAAACTGAAGCAAGCAGAATCTCTCGTTTTATGCTCCAGAAGGTTCCTCTGCACATTGTGAACCCTGAACAGTCTCTTAAGTCATTTACATACTAACATAGAAATACCACAGATCAGGAACAGTGTGCTACAAGCAAAATACAGTGCAAAAAAAATACAAATAAACTCGCACAGTATTTTGTTATGGTTTAATCCCTAATGGCGTTCATGCTGATAGTTTGCAAGCCTTTTTCAAATAAGTGCAAAATAAATCACTGCAGGATAAAGTTACTTCAGCTAGACCATTAGCTATGTTAGCAGTGCATAAATACACACTTTCTGAAGATAATTATTGCATGTTGCTTCACATCGAAGAACTTTCAGTGCCATTGGTGTGTTGCACATGCAAATCACAAAGGTTCCGCTGTGGTTCTAGATTTGGAACAGGCATCTGCTGGTGGAATTTTATTCTGGTGGAACTGCAAATGCAAAGATGAGAATAAATGTACATTTCGGACAACAACAATACCCATAAAAAGTTCTACTAAATAGTCTTACATAATAGATTTGTTTTATTTACGTTTTGCATTTTTAAGTTGTATGTTTGTTTCATTTGTTTATTGGTTGTGTATGTCATCGTACTCACATCTTGTGTCCTTTGAAACACGTTCGATTTTCTTTCTCCTGTAAAAACACTAAAAAAAACACTGAAAACTAGATAATCTTCTAAAGCCATACAATCAGATTAGCATGAGATACATGTGATAATGTACTGTCAGGAAAAATCTGCAAACTCTATTTCTTGCTATTTGTAAACAGAAAATACAGTAAAAGTTCACTGTAAACTTATTTTATCAGTAAAATCAATTGTTGATATTCAGCAAAATTGATTGAATTACACACAGTTTTTATATTCTCTGACTGGTCTTATTAAATCCAGACAATTTAAGCAGTTTAAAGCTACACTTTGTGGTTTGGTCTCTGTGTTAATGAATCACCATTTGAATGAAAATGCGATCCCTCTACTCATGCGAATGAAATTTAATGATTATTTAATGATGAAAGTTTATAATAGTTCTCAATAGCCCACTCCCACTAACTGTATTATAAATGATGGCTATTATCAAAAGAAACACTCGGTTTTAACACAGCTTTATTTTCAATTTGTCTACACAACATACATGTTATCAGCGTGAAAGCACAACACAGCTAGCTGTTACATGCATATTCAGGATGAGTGAAACATGCCTCAGATAAGCCAGAGGCGTTTTAATGCTACAGCTTAATGGAATGCAAATTGAAGTATTTGACTACAATCACCATGAGTACATTAAGGATGGGAAAGGATGGAAAAGGAACACCTTGCTGGCTGTTAAGCATGGGAATTGATCGAATATGCTTTGGGGTTGTATGGCTGCCTGTGGCACAAGAAATATTGTGCAGGAAAAATGAATCTACAAATACTCAACGGTAAATGGAGATGTGAAAATAGGTTAGATAATAGACATTAGACAATGCTTTAAAACATATCTTAAGGCCAGCGAAGGCTTTTAGAAACAGAAACAATATTTTAAGCCATACAAGAAATCTAAACTTAACAAACAGGTTAGAATATTGGCCTTACACGTCTATGGAAAAGCTTCAATAATGTACAAACAACTTTTCTACTAACCATAGATTGAGATGGTGTGAGATCTTTGTTTGAAACATAAAATTGCACAGTACTTGCCAAGTCTATTTTTTAACATTTCCCGTAAAATCTGACCTTTCTTACCCCAATTCTACTGTGAACTGGGGTAAGAAGATTGTTAAACACTGATCTCTCATGTAGTTGCTCAATAACTGATTCTTCCATTACAAAAATACAGATTGCAGCTTTAAACAGTGACTGATAGAGCACTGGGATCATTTTTACACCTTGCTTTCAAACTTTTTAACATTAAGCAAATGAAACATAACTGTTAAGATTCAAGTTTACCCCGGTGATTAAATATACATTACAAATACTTGATTTAAGAGATGAAATAACAAATATTAAAGTATTTTGTACAGGCATTTGCACCAACTGAACATAAAAGGCACTTTCATTCCAAATACCAAACAGGTTTTGACTGTTCAAACTGGGTTTTGCAAAGTGCTGGTTTGATATTTTTAACACTTTAACACATTTGATCTATTTGATCACATTAACATCTCGTTGATACCCAACACAGTCATGAAATGATGCATTAAAACCCTTGGAAACATTTAGGCCCTTGGAAGCATGGGTTTGTTTGTTTGTGTTCGGTTTGTTTGTTTGTTTACTTACTTCAGCCACTAAAGACAACAGTTGCGGACAGAGCATAAACCAAAACCCAATGAATAATAAAACAAAATTACATTTTGCGATGAGAATCGAGTCGCCAAAGGTATTTCCGTACAAACTCTGGGTCTGAGTTTGGAGCGCGCGCCGGCTGACGTAGGTTAGCAGCGCGCACGTTCTGCTCCCTTGAGAAAAACTGCGTGAACGCGCATCTACCCTCGCCGCAACAGTAAATGCGGGTATCCAGACGCCCGACTGAGTGCGGCGCTTCCTTTCCGGTAGCTCGAACGCCAGCGCATGGGGTCTGCCGAAATCAACGCATACAGATCCAAGAGGAGCCGAAGAGGATCCCAGACACATGCATGTTCGCACGGACGCTCAGTTGTAAGTGATGGTACGGCAAGTTGTGGAAGTAAAACCGGAGCAGATTGGGAATAAACGGATTGGACACCGGCGTTCCAGGGTGCAGAGCGCGCGTAGATCGTTTGGAATACAGAAACGCAGCGTGGATTTACCGGAGCGTTCAGTTTGTGAACTAAACATTTCTTTTTGATAGGATTTATTTATTTTCCCCTTTTCTTTTAATTGTTATTTTCAAATGTTGTGTTTGGTTAGGTTTATTCCCCCTGTATTGTAATGTTGAGTACCTACCTTTTTCATTTTTTATGCTCTCGTCCCCTGAAAACAGCCTGGATTCGTGTCGGCGAGGGCAGATTGTGAAAGATACCCAATCTCTCAAACTGAGTCGTGTCATGGGTGGCAAATTTCATTTGCATCTACGGATCAAATCGGGGAATATAGAATAACTACTGCGGACAGAGACAAGGTATGTTTGCGATTTATTTCTGTGCATTTGATCCCAATATAACTGCTAACAATTGCAATTCGTGCCATTGCAGTCAGTGTATATGAAAGCTTTTTTGTATATGAATGCTTTAGCATAGAGTCATTTAGTCACTTTCTGACTCCGTTTAGTTCCTGATCTATTAAGTTGTAGCGATTGACAAGTGAATCTGATCCAAGTCTGCTGTCTTTTCCATCGTTTGTCTTTTCCAAGATCACCGATCACCGTTTCCCGTTATTCTATGCATCAACTTTGCGCAGACAAAATATGTTCCTATAGGCTACCAACTAAACCTTGAATGAAGACATTTGAGAAACGATCAAATGTCTTATTAACTATAAAACATGATCTTATGGGCTGCGTTTATAGGCTACAAATGGCTTTTTCCAGCAGGTGCATTTTGTGTGCCGTGGTGTTGCCGTATCCAAATCTACATTTAAACCCCCAACGTTGCGTCTCCACCGTCGCTGTTCGTCTGTAATGTTATTTGAAGGTGATAAAACCGTGATTTGGCGCCCGCTGTAGTTCCCTTTCCATCGCAACTTAGAGTTGGAACCTCCAAGCCCCCCAATAACCCCCAAACTGATCACCGTTTATCCAGCAGGACTATGCAGATGTCTTTGAGGTTCAACAGGACTACCCATCTGTTGAACGCGTCTTCACAGCTGGTTCTCGTGCAGTCACGAATGCTGCGATATATTCTGCGCTAAAACTGCGAAAGGATGAGCTGGATTTTAGATGCATTTGTTTCAAAGCAGATTTGCCTCTTTGTTCTTGATGTATTTCTGTTATTGTACGGTGCGTAATGGCGTGAAAGCGCACATGGATGGCAGGTGTATCACGCTTGGCTGCTTAATAAGAACTAAAGCCGTCCGCAGGCTGTTGGGCATAATGCTCTTTAAGGGGCAAGTGAGGCTTTTATGCTAAGTTGATCAGTTTATCTCTATTTATGCGTAGTGTGCCATACAGTTGAATTCACTGTAATGTACGGAACCTATGTGATAACAGGTTTAGATGATCTCTCTTTCATGCGCTGTTAGATAGAAATACGTGTTTCCTTGAATACATCTGTTGCCTTTGAAAAGGATCTCACTGTCTGTGCGTGAGCTACACAAGCCTGCAAGGGGGTCTGGTGCCTCTCGCCGTTTTTTGCATGTGATGGGGCGTAGAAGAGTGCATATGGACCGTGAGCCAGGCAACAGCTTGGTATTGCCTGGTTGAGTGATCCCTGGCCGTCCCATTGTTGCAGAAAAATACCCCCAGTCCCTCCTCCAGTTCTTCCTCGAACCGTACGCCAGCCCCTGTTGTTTGTGTATGTGAGGCTCTCTGCTGAAAAAATAATATATCAGGTTTGGGCAGGGAGATAAAGCATGATATTTTAATTCTTGCAAACACTGTCAGCTTGCATTCATTGGCCAGAAAAGCCCTGGTGGGCAATAGTGTTAGACAAATGTGCTTTAGCCCCTGGTCTGTGCTTTAGCAGGTTTTAGTGTCAGTCCTCGTCCAGTGCAGCAACCTTATCTGTTATCAACCCTCTGCCCTTGTCTTCAGAAATACAGTCAGTCAGAGTCCAAATCTAGTTCAGATTTTGTTATTGGTTTTGCTCTGTAATGCCGGGAGTCTGTTTTGAGGCACAGATGCTACAATCAACAGGGTGCCTCTGGTTCCTTCCCATCTTGATGTGTCAATATTTGTAGTTTGGCCATTTTGTGTTTAGGGCCCTTGTGCTATCAGGCCCTACTGGATAAGGCCTTTTGAAAAAAAACCCTAATTGTGTGACTGTTATCGAATGAATTGTTGTTTAAAATAGAAATAACAAAGAGAAGGGTTTTCTTTTAAACGATAACAAAGCCAACAAATGACTTGAGATATAGCACATATGAGTGCAATAGTTTGTTAAATAAGTAAATGCACAGTCATACTGTAGGTGGTTTCGAAGGGCTTTTACTGAGTCTATTGATGCAAGCATCTTTTCTTATTGCCCCCAGTTTGGAGCTTTATTTTCTTGCTCGGTTATGGAAGGACTTTAGGACTTGTAGCAAGTGACTCTGCAGGACTTGTAGCAAGTGACTCTGCAGAACTTGTAGCAGTGCTCTGTAGTTTCAACACACTGCCCAGCAGCAATATTTGCTTTTATGTAATGCTTTTTTCCATTATGTTCAGCCAAGAGAGAAAGTAAAAGCTCACAAATTGTATTGATTCTTTGTCTCTAAGCCTCCGTGTCGTTGTACAGAAGAACCCCTGAGAATTTGAAGCGGCACGCGGTCCTGATGGCTTTTTTCCCCTCGCTGTGTTTTTACGGTCAAACTCCATCTTTCATTTTGTGTTTGACTCCAAGCTGAATTTCACTTCCTGACAGTTCTATAACATGGCATTGTAGAAAACTGCTTTGTCATTGGTATTTGTCAGTTGGCTCTGTGATTCATCACACTTTTGTTTGTTTGTTTGTTTGGTTGGTTTTAACTTTTGACTTTTTGTGTGTTTTGCTCAAGCGGTTGGAACACCTGACTGGCAATCAAGTTATTTTTTTTGTTACCAACTGCTCGGTTGAGTTTGCAATGAAAAACAAAAATGAAGTTGATGACGACAGCTGCTGTTCAAAACACATCAGCCATAATCAGATCTGAGAATGACCAAATCTCTAATTAAGACAAACAGAATCGGTGTGCCATTAAACATCAAGCTGTATAAACTGCAATATTTTGTTCCTCATATTTCTGTCAACTTTACTTTTCTTTAAACAGTTGAAAAATTCTGTTGTTATGTAGTTAAATGTTTCGTTAAGTGACTGTTGGTGAGTTTACGTCTATTTTTATAGTTGAGATAGGAATTTAATTGCTTTAGGAGATCGGATTTAACATTTTGATTTACAGTAATGTGACAGAAATTACAGTAATTATTCAGGCAGTTTCTTTGGCACAATGTCCTACTACAACATGAAGCTTAGTAAATTGTGTTAATTGCTATTCTTGTTGTGTGGCAATGTTTGTAGCTTATATACAAGAGGATTACATGGATTCATCTGATGTGGCTTGTCTTGAGTATATTTAGAGAAGGCTGTATGTTTTTTTCCACACTTTCATTGCTTAAAATGTTCCACTGTTTGTAATGAGCTGCTTATTTAGTCTTAGAGTTGTTTTCCAGTTAACAAACCTCAGAATACCATTAAAACTGTTCACTCTACAGTTGACTTTTACTTGCCATCAGTTTTCCTTCTCATTATCATGAACATTTTTTTCCTAAATGATTGGTTTTCCTGGTCCCACTGCACACATCTAATTCATCTTCTCAAAGTGGCTTTGAGTAGCATCTTTATGCCTTAATATTTAGACTTAGCAGTTCCCCAAACCTTTATTTAACTTTAGCAATGGCCTGTAGACTGGAGTCAGTCCTGTGTACACACATGAACTTGCATCTAGAGGTAATCCAGTTCAGTAAATGATGCTTTGATAAGCTGTTAGTCCTGTAAAGCGTTTACACAGCGGCACTTTCAGTAATTAAATGTACATTAAACATGTAGTGTGCGTTTCTGCATGACGTTCCTTGTAAAGATCTGATGTGGTTTGTTGAATGTAAAAAGTTTGCTTGTACTGCCAAGTCAATACCATCATCATCATTATGCCCTTGAAATGAAACAATCTTTAACTGCTAGCAAAATTGCTAGCATTTAGTTAGCAATAACCGTATGGGAACTTGGACCTGTGGCGGTTATGCTTAATATGGTTACCGACTAGCAGCACAGGCTAACTCAGGTGACACTGCCTAAATTCAGTGAATTAAGTGAGGTTGGTTGTTTTGCTGAAGGTGGAGTTGTAGTTGGTGGTGGAGAGCCTGTTTTTGGGTCAGCGTTGGGTAAGCTTCTTTGAAACCTCTGTTAGAAAGATTGTTATATAACTTAAGTTACTGTGTGTGGAAATTCTGTGATGCTAATGATTCTCACTGCTTCTAATTATGCTCACTGTTCCAATGCATAATGTATAAGACTCACATGAACAGGATAAGGACAAATTATCATTAGGAAGAGCGATGCATTAAACTTTGATTACTACAGCTAATGTAAAATATAAGGCATTAGCGATATGGATAGAGTTATTGACATTTGTGTCACTTGTACATGAGTTAGTTAAATACTACTGAAGTATAATTCTGTTTAACAAGTTCTTCATCCGTCCAAATATCTTGTGAAGTTCTCGCATGTGTAATATATCCCCATGACGCTCCAAAGTTAATTATTGCCCAGACTCTGTCCTTTATTTGTGTAGCTTCATTATGTAAGCATTGCCAACAAATTAACATTATCAAACGTCGTCCAGCAGGGACATATTCCATGTTATCATGGCTTCTGCACAAAGCTTGGTGTCTCTTGTCTCAGTGTGATGTCGCCAATAAATTCAGACATGCTGTTCAGAGACTACTACATTTTAGACTAACTCAATGTCCTTTTCACTTCTCCACTCCCTTGATTTTCTTTGCCGCAGCTGCGTTGGTGATCGGATCATCTAGCTGGGAAAATGGGCCCGATACATCAAGACAAGAACCGTTGCTTTAATGTCGAAGTGGTGCAATCAGTCGACAGCAGATCCGTCCCTGCAGCATGAGTGTTTAGTGCTCAAGGGCTGCTGTGGCCAGCCGAGAAATCTCACATCCAAACCGAGAGCGTTGGATTGGCTGATTAGGTCGTGCCGGTCCAGAGACGGTAGTCTTGAACCTAACCCTGATGTTCTGTGTCGTTTTTAGAAAGACAACCATCTTTCCGTTTTAACACATTGAATTTAAAAATATTGAACTTGCCCTGTAATTATAAGAGAGAGAGTTTTCAGTTGTTGGCTTTGCAAGGATCAACATCACTGGAAATGAAAGAAAAATCAGTTGAACGTTTGTGTGCAAAGGTAGTGAAGCCACAGATTTCATGTTGCAACTTTTACAACATCACTGGTAACGCCACACTAGACAGGAACTTGGATTAGATGGCAGTTTCCCAGGATGCTTTGTTTATATATATATGTCATGTTTTAAAGGAAAAAAAAGCCATCATCTCCTTCCCTTGTGGCCTCTGCTTTAATTGCGCGTCTAAAATAGTTTAATAATCTGTCCGTATATTAATGAGTCTGTACACTGACTAACAGAGGCTTCGCTATTCTGTTTTCTAAAGAATTGTCTTGGGGACCAGAAACGCCATATAGAGACCCTGGGTGGGTCGCTTTAGATAAAAGCATTTGCTAAACACTTAAATGTAAATGTAACCTTCATCCCCTTTTTATTTTACTTCATTATTATTCGTTTAATATTAAAATTTAAGCCAATTTATCAGCAGGCCTGGTTTATGCGCTGGGGTCAGGCAGTTGCTCTTGTAGTTTATTTTGTACATAAAACCAAAAATTGTGGGGGGAAATATAAACGTGAATTTAATTGAATCTCACCCCTCGGGTTAGCTTCATTAAATCCGCTTTGACCTCTGCCCTGGCTGAGCTTCTTCTGAGGGGCTTTCCAGCACTAAATTGTGTTTCGCTTTGCCATATTGTGACACATTTGCTTGCTAATTAGGATTTGAAAACCGCTCCTCATAATCTACCAGCACACGCACGCTTGGAAAACGGTGCTTGAAGCTTAGCAGTGATGGCATGTGTCAGAGCTCTGCTTTCCCACCATTTTTATGGCTATGACAGAAGATGGTTGAATGTTATATAATATATAAAATATTATGTAAAATAAGGATGGGAATTAGCACTTTGTGTCACTATATATGTTAGTGGTTTTTTTTGTGTATACTGATTAAACACATTTTTGTTTCTGCCTGCATTAAACTTCAGTGCGTTTATAATTTTAGCTTGTTGCTTTGTGGATGCTAGTTGTTCTGAGTGGTTACTTGGAAGTCCATAACATTATGTCTCCCAATAAGACTAGAATCCCTCTTTCAATGCAAGCATCATGTTTTAATATCCTCAAAAGTTCACATACAAAACAGATTAGGATAATCTGTGTGGGAACTGTGGTACAGCTTATGAAACTAAAATGCAGTCAAACACAGTTCCTACACGTCTACTAAAATCTCTAATCTAAACATATTCAGGCTCTGTGTTGCCGTCAGAAGTGTGGCGCGGTGAACACTGTTTTCATCTAGCTATACTTTTGACTTCATAATGGCTTTTGGAAGCTCCTGACTCGAAAGCTTCTCAGGGGAGGTGGATAAGAATATGTGTTTTCTTTCTATTCCTTTCAAAAAGTCCAAATGTTATGTCTGTAGATTAAGTTACGCCGTATTTGTGAAATGGCTGTCCGTAGTCTATGATCCCAAAGGAAACATTTGATTTATAAGCTTGCCTGTCTTTATCTTTTGCAACACTCCATCTTGTACTTTCACTTTCTCTCTCTTCCAACATCTCACTCTTTAGATGAATGGAAAATACTGCATGAGGAGTCGGACGTCTTTGTAGCTCTAGTGGTTTGTTGTGGCATATGCGAGGGCCATTGATATTTGTGTGCTTCATTTTCATAGCCCATGACGAACACCCACTGATTCTCCACGAAGCTTTAATTAAATTACTAGCTGATTATTTTTCTGAACATTTAAATGCATTGCATTAGTGTGGCAATCAGCTATTTGCAATTAAAGTACAATGCATTTAAATATGCATGCAATCAGGCAAGTTTTCTACGTATATGTATTTTAAAGAAATCAGATTACTTAAAGTGTAAATTGCATTACATATCATAATGATATCATTTTACATTTGTTTTCAGTTCTAGATTCAATTTCCAAGCAACATAAAATTTCACCCAAGCGGTTAAGCACGGCACCTTTCAGACCTTTGGACTTCCTGGCAAATTTACATGGGTTGAGTTCTAGGAATATGTAAATAAAGAGTTCAGTTATTGCTCCTTTGTGGTAGAAGGTTTTGCTGCTACAGTTTCTGTAATATATATTCCACTTCCCGGTTCCCCTGTGATCAAGCAACAATTTATGTAATGCAATAGATTCCTGGCAGTGCAAATAATGGCTTAGCCTTCATAAGAAAAAGACACATTGGTTTAATAATATTAGGTGGCTGGGAACAGTCACTCTTCTTTAAAATGAAGGCAATCACATTTAATGCTATTTGATACAATCGTTGCCCAGGAAGTTCTTTAAAGCGGAAAAATATCACAGAACACGATCAAACATATATTTCTACTAGCGTAATTACCAGCAAAAATACAGTAAATAGAGAGTTTTACAAATGTTTGGTATTGAGTCTTAAAGTTTAGCCTTTAAGATGCTGATGTGCATAACTACCCGTTTTCAAAGTTGACAACTAATTAGACTAGTGCATGGAATGTATAACTTTCAAACTAGTCTGTCTTATGGATATTGATGCTTATTTATGTTGATGCTCATACATGTTTATTTTTTAAAGAGCGTGTTTAAATTCATATAGATGTTTATAAATGGCACAAACAATTCATGGGCTGTTATAAACGTCAGCTGTGACACATCCTGTTGCTTGCCGGCCATATTCTGTCAAACTGAAGCATTAACTGGAGTATTTGTGTGATTAGCAAATGCGAGCGGCCAACTTGTTACGCTAATTCCAGTCCTAATGAGCTGGTGGCTTGTCAATTGCGTTGTGCTGTCAATTGCATAATATTAGCATTTTACTTTGCAAACTGGGAGTTTAGTTTGTTATATTAAACAGTTGGATAAGCAGCAATCATAAATAAATAACTTAGGCTAACTTGCAGTGTTTAAATTTGGTAATGCCTTTTGGTGTTTTTGCTGTGTGTAGCACCAGCCCTCTGCATGTCATTTTAATGGACAAACAGTGTTAAGACTGCGTTTTATTTTTGCACAAAACTTGATTAACGTTTTAAGTAAACCTGAGGTTAAAGAAAATAATGAAATGTATCCTGTGACCCCTTTAAGTGGAGAAAATCACAGGTGAAATGAAACAAGAACATTTTACGCACTGTAAATCTGTGCCTCATTACACACTACTTAGAACATATCTTGGAGGTATCAGAACCATTTAGAATTGGCCTTGTGCTTCTTTGCTTAAGTCTGTATATATAAATGTGTTAAAAAGGATAGGATGTGTTTTGTTGCGTAACATGCAGTTCTGTATCCACCTTTGGGCAAAAGAACCACAAATGTTATAAACAGAATGTCTTCCGGCCCTGTTCTAAATGAAATGATGGGGCTCTTAATTGGAGAATGTTGCGCATTATTCGAGTCTCGACTGTAGTTCAGTTTTTGATGATGCTGTGAGAATTGTGCATTGCTAGAAGATCTTGCCCATGGCGGTCTTCACAATGATTAGCTCCCCCTGTAGTGTAAAAAAGTTGATTTTGAGTCAGTTTGAGTCTGTGCAGTTCTGCACTAACGCCTGTCAGGCTGTCCACTTTTATTACATTTGCTTTGATTTAACAGGATTTGCAAACAACTTATTTTATGTCTGGATTTATGTCTAGACTCAGGAGAAAATTAAAGAACACAGCTCCTCCACCCACAGTCACTGTCATCATAATGCTATTACCAGCAGAGAGACATCAGCTATGCAGTGTCTTGGGCTTGCTAAGCTAAGTCTCCTGCCTGTTTTGCACAAATTTGAGGCACGGAGTACTTTAAATGCTAAGCTATGACATTTGTCTTCACACTGTGCCATTTTACCAAGTTTGCTGCTTAAAAGACTGTCAGGGATCACAAATGTATCTCTTTTCATTAGCCTTGGATTGTATAGTGGGACAGTTTGACAGTCAATCAGCAAAGACAACCGGTTGTGTTTGTGATGAATGTTAGCGTACAATAAATTACTGACAATGTCAAGTTAGCCTAGCCAAGCATTGATTTACTTGGGTTTAAGGGGTGTGATTATAATTTGGTGTGTACAGTTAGTTAGAAATTCGCCTGTCAAAAGTGTTTGGTTTCAAGGTCACTTTTTTAGGTTTTTCTCTAAATTAATTTGGTATATTGGTAGTGTGTACAAGCAATGTAAGATGTACAGTCTGAATTGAGAAAGTTAATGTAGCACAGTCTGCCTCTGTTTTTATCTCACTGGGGTGATATTCTACAGTCAGACAAACAACAATCATAAAAGACAGTTGTAGGCCACACAGCTTTATGTACAGATCTCTGCAGTGCCACCTTGTTAGCTGTTATCGTTCTGCAGAGGTATCCCATGTTGCACTGCATCTTTATTTTGGCTCAGGCTTTGGGCCTGTGACCTAAATTACCCCTTACTGGCACCAGAACTGCATAGAGAGGGTGTTGACTACTTCAGAGCCCATTAGAAAGCCAACCAGGGCCATGTTTGGCCACAACCCCTGAGGTTGTGTTTCATTATGACTTCTGTGCTGTTGGACGTGAGAGGACGTGTCTGGATGAGGGAAGAGCTGGTTAATTGTTTGCTTTTTAGATGTATTGTATTGATAAATGGGTACCTTGAACGTACCACACATCGCTTTGGATAGAAGCATACCGCTGAAATGTGAATTTAAGTGTTAATCAACAGGGTCAAAAATGAACACTTGTTGGATATCATCTGAGAGTTTAAACCACCAAAAAATGAAAACGTACGAAAAAAAAATCGCTATCATTTATTTATATTTGTGTGACAAATGTGATTTCATAGAGATGGAGGCTGATGTTAGTGTTAGCTAAATAATTCCATAATCACAGGAATAATAGATTGTGCTTTTAAAAATACCTACAATAATGTTTTTTGGCAGGTACAAGTTATTTCTGCTCCCCCAATTGTCTAAATTTCCCTGGCACCCGCAGGTGTGATAAATGGATTACTGGAGCCTTTAAATAAATTTTAGACGTTTGCTTTACTGTGGGCTGTTTAAATTCCTCAATGCACAGCATCAATTGCTGCTAGTGTTATAAATATGTTTTTGTGAATTGGGAGTGTAATGCAAACTTCATGTGAAAGTTGTGTTAGCAGCTGGAGTCTAAAACCTCACACGGCGCGCAAGAATATATCATTACCATAAATTTGCAATTCCGCTTTATAGTAATGACTTTTAAATTAAACCATAAACAACGATGACATAATTATTCAGTTATTTACTTCTTCAGAATTAGCTTGAACTCTTGAGGTATGCAGGTTCTTATGTAAATGCGTCCCCAGACACGGGCTGTTTGCAGTCTTAACACTAGTGATGGTTCAAATGCATTATTTAAGTCATTCTTTTTTATTACATAACTGTAATACTCCTTAACCAGGTTTCCAAGAAAATAACAGCTAGGCCTTAAGTTTACATAGACTTATGCAATGTAATATGCCATATTGACAAAACAGTGTTATTGACATTTGCATTATATTCTCTTTCATTAGGTATCAGCTTTTAAATCAATTCACTGTATGTCTTTCTTTTCCCTTGATATTTATAAGTCTCTGCTTATTAATAATACGAGCCTCCTGCTTATTGAATTCAGGTGCTTTTTTTCTTACCATGTTTACATGGCTAACACCTCAGGGACCAATGAAAACCGTCATACAGTGTCACGTTTATGATGCAAACATGGGGAATAAAAGGATTGATCTGGTTTCTCCAGGTTTTTATCTGGAAGTAGCTTAATACCATGACAGGAATCTTAGATACCAAGAATGAGGAAAAAGAGGCAAAGGGCCATTAGATGGTGGCTTGTGAGCCACATGAGAGTTATCCTCAAATTCTCCAGAGGGATCTGTAGCACCGTGAAGCCTGACAGATAACTGAGATCGGTGCTCATTCAGTGGAAGTCATTATAAAAGTCATTGTGCCACTAGCCCACTATTTCCATCCTATTTGCATTTGTTCGGTCAATGACATTCAGTTTTCAATGAATGTGGTTGTTGTAATTTGTTTGCTAACACATCCAGAGAGTTGTTTCTGTTCAATAGGGGTATTGGCCTGGCTCCTCAGATATCACCTGTTGGAGTGATTCATCGGAATTAAATAGCTAATACACCATTTAGCAGCCATGAATTGCCTTGACAACCTGTTTAGCATGCTGCCGTAGTGTCAGGCTCCAACAGTTAGTTTAACACCGTCAGTGCTGGAATCTTCTTTATCTTTGAAGCAGAGTCTCTCATCGTGGACAGACATCCCTTGCCTGAGGTCTTTGAGAGACCAAGTTAAGCTCCAGTTCCAAGCTAAAGTTAAACTACTGCATATGTCATATACCTTATTCTGATTTTAGTATCTTAGTATGTTATTATTTATAAATGTTATTTATTCTTTAATATTTATTCATCATGAATGTTTACTTCAATATTTGATTCTCCCAAACCATGTTTGCATTTGGTGTCTGGACATATTCCATCCACACTGGGAGTCTGTAACAAGTTACCATAATAGCAAAACATTTAGTGGAACTTCCTGCTGTATATCATTGTGATTTGTAGTAGTTGTAACATTGTGTCAGGTGTTGTTATGTGCGGTTAATGAATCCATTTGCAACGGCCTTCTGTGTGAAAAGCAGAAATGTTTGCTTTGAGGGCTGTGATTTCTGATGCCTAATATTATGTATCATCTGTTTGATTTCCTGTGTGGATAAGATTGATGAATACAGGAGGCTTGTTGGCAGGCCAATTCCCTCACTGATTCATTCATCTGTGAAGGTTCTTTTTGAAGCTGCCATTCAAATGTAGGAGGCTTAGTTTGGTTTAAAAAGCAGCGAACAGAAGAGAAAAGGTTTATTTTACCAATGATGTGACTGTTTTGTGACAGTCTTAGGGACCGAGATGAAATTAGTTAAGGGATGTCACATTTATCAAACTGTTTTTACTGAAACCACCAACTGTTTTAGGACACTCCCTAACTAAAAATGGAGGATTGACAGATTTGGATTGTTAAAATTAAGACAAGTACTGATTGAACATAAACAATTAATGTAATGTATTAGGATGCAATTAATGGAATAATTGTGATTTGCATTTTTTCCTTCAGGCTTGCCATAGAGTGTATGTTCTTGCATAGATTTGTGAAAATTAAATTAAAATTAAATTAAAATGGACTTTGCTCTGTTGTGTTTAAGCTTTTAAGTGCAGGTGAACCCCAGAAACAGAATTTTTTTTAACAACAATAGCTTGCCAGCAAATGTGAGAATAAGCATGATCAAGACCATAAACCTAGCAGGAAGTTGGGGGAGAGGTCTGTTAGCAAAAATGGCTACTAAGAAAGTTGGCCTCTTATTCTAAAACTACTGCTTACAAAACTTTTGACAGATAATTGGCCAGTGGGGATCCAAGTATTGTGTTTCACATGTGAGATGATCAATATCTGATCTATAGTTCTGTCTAGATGGAAACCCAGGTGGAAATATGGAATTTACTGAGATGTGTGACGGCTCTCACATGTTCACTGATCCACATCAGCCATTTTGCTCAGTGACTCGAGAATAAGAATGTGCTGGAAGTGACTGTCAGGCAAGAAAATGGTGCCTTTCTGTCAACTCCACAACTGTAGAAGACTGCATCTGTCTTCTGAGACTCAGGGCTTGAAACAGGCAATCAATGGCACACACTTATGCAAATATGACATATTTAAAGTTGTGGAAGTGTCATTTTAGATGCTTCCATGTCATCTGCTGGGAGGCTGACAGGCAATAGATCTAATGAAACCTTGATATTGAGCCCAGTTCTTTTTTTGGGTGGCTGGTGTTGACGTTCCAGAGAACCAGGGGCAATGCTGGTCCTCATAGGTCAAGGCTTTTGAAGGTCTCCTTTGTGTCCAAATTTGTTGCTTTTGGTTGGTGCCATGACCCGGATGGCTCATGCATGAGGTTCTGCCCATAGCCGCTACTTTCAAGCTCAATATTAGCATGGCATAGCAGTAGACAGAACTTTGAGAAGCTGGCAGTCCTCACACACCCATCAGATCCAACCAAGGAGGTCAAGCAGCCTGGGGGGAGGTGTGAGGTAACACCAGACTGATGTGTTATATGAGAAGCTGCAATAAGTGAATAGGGGAGACATGTTGTCTGTTGTTCTGTTGTCTCAGAATACAGATTCTGAGACAACAGAATCTGTATGATGGTCAAAAGAGTGTAAATGGTGCTGACAATTTATACTTGATGTGTTCAAAGAAAGCGCAGAGACCAAATACAGTAGGGTTGGCACACTGCAGTTCTTTAGACCTCAGGAGTAACTGTTCAATCACACCTTCAGCCTTTATTAGCTCTTTCAGGTGTGTTTTATTAGTGTTTGTGCTTCCCTCAGAGCCCACAAAACTAGAGTTACCTGTAGTATAGTGTGTTCTAAATGCACATATGCATGAGAGTAATGTCTTGTTCACTTACTTCCAGCGTTCTGGCTATTAGAATAAATAAGATACAGTGATGCTTGCCAAAACGTATCCATAACTAATGGCCTCACAGGATGAAGGCGTGATATCCCTCAGGAGTTTTGATTGCTCTTTGCACTTGGATGGGCAGCAGAACAGCCACTCATAATTAAAGACCAGCTTCCTGTTTAATGTGAATGGGATCTTGAGCCACTCTCAGCTGCTGTTGGAAACGGCGGAGGCCAGCTGTGAGTCTCCGCCACGGGTTCCGCGGAGACCAGGCCTCCAGTACGCGTCTAAACAACCATTGTAGCCCCCCACACACCTGTTTACTCACCATCAGTCACAATCTCTTTGAAGTGAAATTCGCATCGCAGGGTCCGCCAGGCTGTTTGGGTAAGATCTGCGGTGGGATTGTGTCACGGTTACCGTGGAGATTCATCCCACCTCTGCTCCGCTTTCGTTCGAGGGTCTCTCAAGGGGGGAATTATTTCAGCTCATGACCAACCTGGGCTAATTAATTAACAGCTAGTTTTAAGTAAACGTTTGAATTGTAGTCAGTAAATAGTGTTTATCGTTCTGTGGCAACTGATGAAAGACTGTCATGTTGGATTAGGAGTTAACTAAAAAAGACTGTGGCATATTTTCAGGTGATTTCTGATGAAGTTTTGTAGCCATTTAGAGACGCTTCCAAAATACATGTTTAATCTAAAACATAAGCATTGTAATCTTGACACCACCAAATTGCTGGTGAATTGGAAGATTTGAGAGGTTGCCATCAGAAAGTAGACAACAGTACATCAGCAGTTATCTTCAGTTGTATTTAGTTTGAAAGCTCTGTATACCTCAAAGATTTACATATAAAAAAGTGATTACCCTGTTGCTTTCTGTTTGTCTTTCCTTCTCTTTCATTTTGTCTCTGTGTCTTTGTGATGAGAAAGTACCTTTGATGGGCCACATATTAATATAATTATGGCTAAAAGTAATGACATCAGCAAAGTTCAGACTGTTGTCATACTGTAGTGTTGTTTGGGCAAAACTCCATTGCTTAGTCCATTAATTACCTGTCTGTATTTCAATGCACAGTGGTAAATGATGAACTTGTTTTTCTTTTGTTAAATGCATGGTTAGAAAATCTCATACTTTGTAGAACCTAATGGACAGAGTCGAGGCAGAGAAACTTTACATCTTCATTGGGTGATTAAACCACATGCTCTGACTGATTCATGAAGCTCCGGTACCACAATAAAAGTCAGCTGTCAGTACAGATGGTGCGTGTCAATCAAAGCATTAATAATAATTAATAATCTTAAAACAGCTGCACATCAAGCAGAACGAGTGTGAAGTGTTATGATAACCGCCCTCCGTAATCGCTTAACAAAGTGTGCGAGTGCATGCTTAGAATTCAATAGCATATTCTTTTATCAAGATTAGCCAAATTACACAACACTGACAAATCTCTTCCCTTTGTAGTGACGCCGCAGCCTCGCATTAATTCTGCCTCCCAGTGTTCCTGTGGACTGCAGGGAGGCAAGCCCACCCCCAGCAGCACTTTCCCATGCAGGGAGAGTCTCTCTTCAGCTTGATATATCACCAGCTCCACTGCTATCCGCACCTGCTAATTCAGACTTTCTATTAACTTTAGTTTCACAGAAACACAATCCGCAGTTAGATTGTCACCAAGTTTCATTTAGTCGTTTCTGCTCGTACGATCACATTTCTGACAGATCTCCTATATTTCACAGCTCTCATTTGTAATTTATTTATGATTCAATGCTTGAACCTTTTTTATTTTTTGAGTGCTTATCAAAATCTTTCCCCTGTGGACATTTAAAAAAGTCTTTATAAAAGCAATTTTATAAGCTGACATCTTCCCCTATTAGCTACACAAACGCCTTCTGAAATTTATTTAAAGCTGCAATGTGTATCTCTGCTAACAAAATTGTAGGAAACTTTGTGTAAGTTGAGGTCAAACTGACACCTGCAAAATCAAATCATGTACTAGCATATTATTTATTTTTAACCAAAAATGGATTCCCATAGCAGCTTTATTTGCAATTCTTGTTTCACATTGAATTTTTATTTGAAACCACAGTTAAATATATCTAATACATTTGCATGCATTTAATTACATAATGTGTTGACGTTGTAAAGTCCATTACCATGACTACCAGTGGTGAGTGTATAAATAACTTGTGTACTATACAGAGATTCTATCTGTGATGCTTGGTTTTAAAGAGACGTTTGCACTAGTCCTATTAAAAGTGAGAGATTTTTGAAGGTGAAAGAACCTGCTGTCGTTCAGGGAGGCGAAGAGGATAGTGAGTTTGACAGCTGGAGCTCAACGTGGTCCTCAGAGAGTTGAAACTGGTCGTGTTGAGGTCGAATCTGATGAGTTCAGTATGCAGAGAAGCGTTTGTGAAACCTCAAGACAGAATGAACCCAAATTCTGCAGTCACAGAGCATCATGATTAGATAATTCATTTATGATTAGCTATCTGTGTGTTTAAGAAGTGTGTCTTCATTTGCGTGAACCTGCACTCAATGTGTTACATGCCTAATTAGAAAGTATAAAGCATGGTTCAGATCCTGCATGCTAATTTGTCAGTCAGGCCTTGTGCAAAAAATGCATAATATAGTAACGGCTGAGACCTGTTCACGTACATACAGTGTTTATTGGCCTAATGCAACTGTATAGGGTGTTGTAACTTTACAACTAATTACCTTAGTTTGCAAGGCAGGGAATATATTGTATATTTACAGCTCTAGGACTCTATTGAAAGTATTGGTCTCTGACACCCCATGACACTTTTTGTCCATGCTGGTTGTGACTCTGTTGTGCGATAGGACATTTTGTTGATTGCCTCATAATGTTTAGCCCCACCCATAGCAAAATCTAATTGGTTCAAAATTCCACTCTGCATAGCTGTATATTAAACATTAAATATTTTTCTCATCTTCCATATCACACATTTTTTGCTGTCATGTTTTACTAATTAGTTAATGCTGGAAGCTTATTGCGATGTGCCTTGTTAAGACACTGTGCTTGGCTTGT
This sequence comes from Yasuhikotakia modesta, assembly GCA_036877545.1. Taxonomy (NCBI): domain Eukaryota; kingdom Metazoa; phylum Chordata; class Actinopteri; order Cypriniformes; family Botiidae; genus Yasuhikotakia; species Yasuhikotakia modesta. The sequence continues at coordinate 9,818 of JBAJNP010003600.1, read as the reverse complement.
TTTTGTTCACTGAAAGCCTGCAGACAAAAACAAAAAGGCATTAAGAAAATTTTAACTAAACTGCCTAGCAGGGACTCTTGACTTTTAAAGCAGTACTGAATGATTTTCTATACGTTTTCTTTGAAACTGTTTATTGCGAAAAGCATTAGACAATAAAAAAACATTTGACAGTTTGAGTGTTTTGCTAGACAATGAATGTCATGCTAGACAATACAGAAAAACTGTGATTTACTGATTTAATGTAGTTGTATTTAATTTAGTTGGATGTTTCTTCACTGGAAATTTGTTTCGAAGTGTCTCATTGTCTTTTATCTTTCATCGCATGTGCTGCGGTTCATGAATACCACAGTGTCAAATCTCAAATCATGACAGCAACCATGAAGATCGCATTCATGAAGATCGCATTCATTCTGAAACCCATCATGCACACAAAGTAAATTTTCACGTCCTTCCTACACCGTTTTGTCGGCAGTAATTGTTAGCAACCTTAAAAATGTCCTTTAATGTCTTAACTAATTATACCCTGTTCGTTTTTAAAAGTAGGTAAGACTGAGGAGACGTGTTCTGCAAGTTTTTTCTGCCCAGCGGCTCTGAGCGTGAGGTTGGTTTCTGTGGAGAGCCTCGTGTTTAGTGAACATAAATCTGTTGGACTTCGGTGGTTCAGTCTGCCGGGCCTCAGACGAGACTCTGGAGGATATGACTTTATGGCGCGATGAGGCGCAGTGTGATGGGCCGATGGTGTTTAAGGAAATGAGCCCGTGGTTGGCGCAGGGTCCTCATAAATCAAAGAGCCAGTGAATAATTGGACTGCGGATTGAAACCTGAGTGGCCATCGCCACAGGTGTCCTGTGACATTGAGCTGGCAGCTCCTATATATCACACACACGTTTACTTGTCTGTCTAAATGGGGACATTCCATCTGCTTCTATTGTTGTTATAAACAATATACAAAAACTTGCATTAGAAGTAATAATGCGAGAAGTATTAAATGCGCCTTTTAAAAAACTTAATTTACTATTTTTATGACATTTTTACCAGTTATAGGTTGAGGTTTGAATAGATTTATCAGGTTCTGCTGATTTGTGGGCACAAATTTGTCCCAAATATATGATTTTAACTCTCATGCATAACACACACTGATGGAAAAACTGTGTGTGTGTGTGTGTGTGTGTGTGTGTCTCAGATCACAGTGTTTTGTGTTTCAGTGTGGCAGTTACAGCCGTGTAATCTGTCAATGACAAACACTGTTACTGGTGTGGTATAGATTATATTGTAACCAGAATGTCATTTGTGTTTGTCTGACAACAAAGCCAATTTAAATATCTACAAATAGGTCTTTATTATGGGTTAGAGGAAACACAGGCATGAGGGATACTGGGAATTGAAATACAGCAATTGTTTGTATCCTTTCGTTGTACTTTTAGGTCACATTCACAGATGCAATTATGCTTGGTTTTGCTTCAGATGGGCCTATTATAGTTCACTATTTTACATTTTTTTGACAGAGGCAGAGTTTTAGTTTGTGTTTAATTTAATTTGGAGGCAGTAAGTGTCTCATAGCTAGATTAGTTGTGTTTTTCCTCACATAATTAGTGATTTAAAGTGTGTGGCTGTCCAGTTTTCCTAAATAAGCATCTAAGATAATACTAGCAACACCTTTTTGTACATTTTTAAGCCATCTGCTGCTTATAATAATTATTGGTTTTTTTACACGTCTTAGTTCACGTCTTAGAAAGATGGAAGCTACAGGCTAAATTTGTGCCAGGCTGAGACAGGATTCTGGGTATGACATCATCAGTCGCTGCTTTTCAGCGTGGATCAGTGAGGAAAAGCTACAGTAGCTTCAGTTTCTCTGAAAGCACACAGAGCCAAAGTGGGTGTGACCTTCTCCCCCTCGTTTCTCTGTGAGCGTTTTTCAGCATAAGTGTTTTTGCTTGATGAGCCATTTAGAAAAAAATGCGATAAGGTAGTGATTTAGCTCTCTGCTGTCTGGTGTCAGCGCCACCCCAGGGGAAAAGAATGAGAAGAGGTCATTTCTTCTCATCTAATAAGCTCCAGACTTCTACTGTTTCTCACACAAATCTGTTTCTGTAGGTCCCAAATCCCCAAAATGTGTGTGTGTATGTGTGTGTGTGTGTACAGTGGCCTCAAAAAGCATCACTTATGTTACAGTAAAAATTGAATGTAATTTCAAGGTACCAAGCGGCATGTGCAAAAAAGAGCAGCTTTTCCCTGAATGAACTTCAATTCTCGAGCAATTTTAGCTGCGACTTTTAAGCAATTAATGTGACAAGGTAAATGTGTCAGGTTCACATATTACCACAGAAAACACAGGTGTGGTGTATTAAATTGACTACCTGCATATTCCAGTGATTTAGACGATTTGTCAATGTAACTGTTGTGATGCTGCATCACAACTGTAGCAATTTAGTTTTTAGAAGCAAAGCAGCTGAACAATTGCTGGAAACTCACATTCTGTTAAACTCTGTATGTACTGCTCTGTTACTTTGACCTTGAATGCTTATTTATTTATTTTTCTGTATCTAGTTATATCTCTTGGTTTTGAAGGTAGAACCTTTGCTGCTCTCATCTCATGAACCTTTGAAGTCTCCAGGGTGAAGGTTTGAGCACACCTGAGCTCTCCTCCTCACCTTCTGAAATCTCCACATGAATAATAAACGCTGCCGTCGCATATTCACACCCACTCTAGGGAACACTTTTTTGTCATCTGTCCCTTTTTAGTAGCCTCTGACTCCAGCAGATCTCAGGTTTGGAGTTATTCAGATACTGTACACCACTGGGTTTGATCCACATCAAATTTGCTTTTTTGCTTCTTTGTTCTATCTTCACTTCAGTGGTGCGATAAAAAATTTGGACAGAATACAGGAACGAAACTTTTCTTCAGAAATTTCTTTGTGAAAAATGTACTGCACCACTGACAACAACAGGGAACATTAGCAGACTGTTAGCAGATGTTCTCTGAACATCTAAACTTTTTTCAATGTTACATATCTTTATCAAAAAACATTAAGTTTTGTGTGTGTGTGGTGTGTTTGAGGTATGTTTGTGTAAATGTGTGTGTATGTGTATATGTTTGTGTGTATGTGTTTGTGTGAATGTGTGTGTGTGTGTGTGTGTATTTGATTATCAAATATTATTGATTTGATCTCATTACCATGTAACATGTCCACACCTGCCCACTGTCCTGTTGAGGTGGCTAACTCTCCAATTAGCAGGAAGTGTTCAGTGCCATCCGTCGAGAGGACCCACGCATTTGAAGCTCCGCCATTTCAATCAACAGCCTGTTGTTGTTTTCGTTCACCAGACGGTACGTGTCTGTCCGTTTGCCATTTGTGTTTCATCACGTTTATAGTTGGATCAGGTTCTGTCTTCACCGCTTTTCCCGCAATTAAATCCCACAGGTCTTTCCAGGCCTTTCTGGTAAAGAGGGAGGAAGGTGGGGATTGGAGAATGAGCGTGCATATTCATGAGGGCTCACCCAAGATGTGTAGGATTGGATATGTTATGAATATGAAGTAGGCACAGGGGATAGACGGGGGTCATAGGGGCTTTTTGTAAGAAGTTGTTCAGTGAATCTGTTTTATTCAAGGCCACAAAACAAAAATTAATTTTAGGAAGTTACTTTAAATGAATTAAAAACTTTATTTAAAACATTTACAATCCAAATTTCATTTATAAGTGAAACTAAACATCTCGTGGGTGAAATATAATAATATTGACATTGTAACATTTTAAATTTAGAGGTGTTTGTTTATTTAAATGATTATGAACTGTACATTTTTCAACCTTGACTATGGTTAGATAATAGAACTAAGTTATTACATTTTGTGTGGGAATATAAAGCATTTTTCACCTTTAAAATAAATGGCACAGATGAATCACGCACCATAAAACAATATTTAATAAGAAGCTAAACAGAGTCTAAAATGATTCTTCAGAATTGTTTTGCACATGCTCACATCTGATGGTTTACCTCATGTTAGTGGTTTCGCTACTGTATGTCCATTAAGCACCAGAGCTCATAGCGGTTTTGTGGCATCCGAAGCAGTTCTCAGTTCTGTGTGAGTCATGAAACGTAAGCCGCTGGTTCCACAGTTAAACTCCCAGCTGCAAAGAGATGGAGCGGAGAAAGCGATGGACTAATGTGATGTCAGCACCATCGATTATGACATGGAAGAGCTCTCTCGTGTAGCAACGGCCAGGCTGTTTGTTTGACAGGACACTGACTGCAGGAAAGTCAATTACTGAGAGTGTTTGCTGCTCATGGTTCTCTGGCAGCCGTTGGTTCTGATGTGTGCGGGTGCAGCCCACCCTGACCCTTTGACCCCCCACGGGTGCTGTTGAGTGTCAATGATTGCCAGAGTGTGCAGAACAGGGCCCGTTTCACACATTCTGGGTCGTAACCTCTACTCACGATAAAGATGGGAAAAATGTATCCAGACAGGGGAGGAATTCACTGAGTGACATAGTCACTTCCTGTTACTGGATAAATTCACTAAAAACATGCAATTATGCAAAAAAAGGAAAGGAATTAGAGGGCAGTAATGATGCAGCTTTACTCACAAAAGGCAAACGTGATAAAGGCGTAATGTGTAATTTGTGTGGAAATTAGGCATATTTGCATTGAAAAGTGGAGAGAACACAAGTTCACTGTAAGAAAAGTGATGATGATGTGAAATACAGTTTTGATGATGTATTGACCCAGTTCCAGGTACTGTTGCCAAAAATCTGTATCCAGTATATAATGTTGGTGATTTTAGAATTGTATCCTGTGATCCCAATGGCATGTTTCTTAGGTGCTCAATCTGTGGTTTTTACATAATCACTTTTTAAAAGCTGTTTTTGAAGGACATTGAGAGAAAAGTTAAGTGTATTGGCCTAAGCTCACAGAGAACGCTTGCAGGTATGAGGAGGGTGATACATTAAGCAAGAGAGTTTTTGTGTCACAACAAGTTTCTTCACAGTTTTATTGCCTGTGCCTGAGGTAAAATCAATGCAGATGAACCACTTGACTGTGGAATTATTCAACACATTCAGATTAACTCAGTTCAGATTCATTCAACATAATTAAAAATTGGTATATTGGGAGGCAAAATCCATGATGGAATGTGGAAGTCATGCGTATGCAAAAATACAATAGCGTTGTTAAGACGTGCGGCGTCTAGAGACAGGGACAGGTGGCTGGAAAACCTGTTGTAATTAAAGCTGAAATTGGGTTGCCATGTTGGGATCGTTGTTGCTGCTCACAAAAACTATTGCAAAGACGAAAACTATTGTAGCGGTGAAAACAAACTCAAATCATACAGGTTCACTACAATATGAAAAATTAACGTTTTATTTTTAATCAGTGCTTGATGGTTGAGTTCATTGCAACTCCCGTGCGCTACCACGACAGTGTATAAAAATGGTCTGTTAGACGGGAAGCAAGCGTTTGGTCACATGACCCAATCATCTGTTTGAATGCATCACTCATTGCTGCATGTAACAATGTTTTCTAGCAATTGTGTGGCAGTGTTTTGTGATCTTTGTCCTGGTGTTGTCTGAGGTGGCATTTATTGCTTTTGTCAGGTTGTTTGTGTGAGTATTGTGCTCACTCTGAGGGTCAATAGCTGAACAGAGAAGATGGAAGCTGAGCTGTTTTTAGCTGTTTGGCTTTGAATTAAAAACGTTTTCTATGTGTGGCCAGTTCCTCCACCTGCATCTCTCTCTCTCTCTCTTTCTCTCCCTCTCTCTCTTTTTGTGCGGTTGCCCAGCTGTATAGGTTTTAGGAATGTATCTATAATGTTTCCAGTACCAAAAAAAATGGATGCATCCAAGTTTTTCATGTTGTGTGAACATTATTGCTTGGGTATAGAAATCCAAGCAAATTTTTAAAAATCAGTTTCAAATGTTGTGAAACTGAGAGAGTTAACTGTTTTCCTTCACTAGTAGTTGTTGCCAGTCAGTACTGTCTGAGGCTGTTGGTGGTGCAGATGCAACTTCCTGTTTAAGGTGAGAAGCCCTGGAGTGAGTGATGTCATCGAACCTTCTGCCATTTTGCCTGGTGGCTTTAGAGCTGAAATATTAGCTTGTGTGCACAGTCCACAGTAAAAATCGACAGTCATGCACACACCCCAAATAAACCCTATTACTGTTGTATTCAAATTAATTGATTTAATCTCTCTAAATGCGCATTATGTTCTTAATGTCATAGCTAATTATCACTCTGTTTATATGCCCAAGGGGCTGTAGATCTCTTTTCCCATCAGGCTGTTCATTGTTTCTGTTTGTTTCTTGTCTGAGGTAAAGGTTCTCCTGTCTCTAAATCTTCGCATGTGCCGTTTTAGTTGATGGCCTGCAGGCAAAGGCTCCCTTATTAGAAAATAAGCTCAGACCGGCATATTAAAACCCAGCCTGTCTCTGTCACTCCCGGTTCAAGACTACACGAGATGCCCACCTCCAGTAATATCCAATTTAAATGCTTGGAGGCATCGCAAATGGACGCCCATTTCCATTCACTTATTTGTTGCCCATTGAGGCCAATGTTTTGCTAACCCAAACATGTTCTGAAACAAGATAGGTGTCTGTTTTTTCTTTATGATTTTGTTCTTCAATCTCTCTTGTGTCATAACAGAGTGAAGATTTGTGGGGCAGATGTAATTATCAGAACTCGTTGAATTAACTGTCTACCTGTGAACAGACTGGAACAACAGTGGAGATTATTATGTCTGAAGAGCTCTTTGTACATGAATGAATGAATGCAGGGGACGACGTGGTGGGGCGCCCTATACTCCCCATTTTGTCTTCTAGTTTGTTGCTCATTTATGGATTGAAGCACAGCTGTAAATTTAACCAGAGGTCACCTACGCGTCTGTCACAGCTCGGCTGCTCTTCACAGAACCGTTACCAGAGTCTCACCAGTTTTTTGGGTGATATCCATCTCCCAGCCTTTCATCTTCATGTCGGACTGCGTTTCTCACAGTTGATGGATCACCAGGCTGGTGGCTCTCGGGCAACCTTGAAACTATAAGCTGTTCCGTTTCAATATAAGTTCTGACTGGGGATTTGATGGCTTAGCCTCACCTTTGGGAATTGAAAATGAGAGATGAAAGTGTGTGTGTGTGGGGGGGTATTTGTATTTCGTAGTATTTGTTGCTTTTAATGGTATCATTTTCAAAAAAAATACTTATTTTGTTTTGATTCGTTTATTATTTTAGCAAAAATACTTTTCACTGCAATTTTTCCTCTCTGTAATAATTTTCGTTTGCTTGCAGTACTTTCACATTTGTAACTGCACCAACCCCAAAATGTCTTCATTACTCTGTGATATTGTGACGTTTTATTCAGTTCTAACTTGTAATATGATAACCCAATGCCAAATTAGCTCCACTTGATGCCAGTTCTCATGTCTTTCTCAATTTTGCCTCAGAGCGCTCAGTATCTGAGGCAGGGAAATCTAATTAGGCCCAGAGTTTTTTACCTCATGGTGACTCATTGAAAATAGGTATACTGTCACACAAGAAGCCTGTGAAAGATGAGTGCGTTTCTCTAGTCAAACCTGCAGCCGTTCCTCTCACTGTGAACAGTCAGAGCTGCCATAACCTGCCGGCCCCCCTTGGCTGCAAACCAACCAATCAGAAGTGATGAACTGGCTTGAATGTCAAAGAAATGGTTTTAATAATGGAGAACTCACCCTGACGTCTCACTGTGGCTCCAAGCTGAGTCCTTGTTTTTCAGTTGTGCTGTAATGCATCTTTTATCACAAGTTGCCCACCCACCCTGGCTTTCTCCTTTACTGTCCTTTACCAAATAACTGATTAAGAACCGAAACGGAACCAAACAGCAAACTTTTTATGCTTTAACATCTAGTCTAAATGTTTGATGAGTCTGTGTACGGCTGGAAGAAGTTTCAGGCCAGATCTGTAATTGTAAGTTGGTCAGAAAGGCTTTGTGTTATTTGTTGTGGCTGAAACAGAGCAAAATTACATTGCATAGCATATTAGATTGTATTGTACACTTTTGTTTAATCCACCAGATTTCAATTTAATGCTTCCATGAACAACATTTGATAATTTTGTTATGTTATGTTTTGTGATTTGTCATAGAAATAATGAAGTTGGCAGGGATGCAAAAGTTTTGTCAAGGTCCAAAAGGGGTGTGGCTAAGAACAATGAAGAACCATTGGTTTCATCCACCCGGTGTGAATTAGCAAGGGCTTGTTTTCTTCCTCAGAGCACACAGATAAGGCTGGCAAACACTTGCATGCATGTTTGCCCACAGGTTTACTGGAATTTCATTGGGAATTTTAGCCCAACTTTCCTGTCAGTCTCAGTGAGCAAACATCTGTCAGTCCACAACAGCATGCAAATTTGAAGAGGAAGGAAAATATTACCCTCAAAAGCCTGTGATGTCCAGACCCATGAGCGACAGCAGAAGGATTATAGGGCTGTCAGAAGATGACAGAGGAGGGATGACAAGCATTTCTTTCTGCCTTTAATACAATCTGAGACGGAGGCGAAACAATGAGGAGAAAAGAGCAAGAAGTCTTTACTTTGACAGAATGACTGTTTTTGGTGTGGGGGCTGTTTTGTTTTTCGGTAGCAGCAGGAAGCGGACAGGAAACGAAGGGAGGGTTTGGGATAGTGGGATGGAAAACAATGCAGTGGACCTGCATGAGCAACGTGGCTGAATTGAATCATTTCATTTGAAAAGTGAGCATCACTATTATTCTGAGAGACAAGTGCGCTTGAACTACAGTGGCTATATTGTACACCGCACCTTAAAGGAAAACATGCTATTACCTCTTTTACCAATTTGGGTATGTTAGTGTTATATAAGATTGATGGAACCAGTTGTCGCCTTAAATAATTATGGTCTTTAAAACCATTTTACACTACAAGGAGTCTTTGAGGCGGCAACTTTGTTAATCCCAACCCTGCTGGGACCTTCAAGGGTCCAGGCAACTATTTACATTTAACCCAATGTGTCTGAAACATGCTACATGTTACGATCTACAACTGAGACGTTGTTAAGAAACCGTAAACAATATTAGCTGGTCTGTTTTATTTGTGTTCATTTTATGCATCATCTTGGTTTTATAGGAACCACTGATCATGGTGAGTGAAGTTTTAGAGCACTCTTCACTCAGTCGATATCTCATGATGATTTATGGGTGAAAGATTCATGGTACGTTTTAATTGGTTGTTTTTGGAGCGAGAATTGGCTCTGGAGCGAGACGTTCTCCTCAGGTGAAGCCCCTGAAGCGCAACATGTTTTGGATGCAAGTCCTGCATACCTCATTTATGTTGACCCGCGGTTCCAGAGATTGTGTATCTCTGGTACTAGGTGTACCAGAGATTGAAGACACGGGGCGTATGCACTCCCTAGGTCCACCACCAATACAGTCTTTCTGAATTAGGATTTTATTATAGGAAGCAGTTGTTTATGTAGGTGGCAGGCAACAAGTCAGCTCACTAAGATTTGGAACATGGCCATAGAGTTAGTACTTTTAGCTGAATTTGTACTTTTTACACATCACTTCTGATCTCTTACCACCCCCTGGTTCCCCCTGACTGTGTGTCTCGCTCTTCTCATTTGAATGCTGTGGTGCTGTTGTCTGGATGATGCGGCAGCCATTGATCTGATCTCCTTGTCTCTTACTGCAGATCAAATATACAACACATTCCTGCAGTGTCAGCAGCTCTCAGAAGCAGAGCACAGTGAGAGAGAGAGAGAGAGAGAGAGAGAGAGAGAGCGGGCGAGCAAGAGAGAGAATGAATGAACCACCAAAGCAAATAATTTTTCCTAAACAAGATCAC
>JBAJNP010003599.1:23370-38544 GCA_036877545.1 Yasuhikotakia modesta | reverse complement strand
GTGTAAAAGGTTAGTTAGTACTTTGTTGTGGTTACCTGGTACGTTTTATAGAAACGTACAGGAAAACTGTTTATAAAAACGTATAGGAAAACCCTGGACAACGACTGTAGGGTCATTCCTCTGAAGCTGACCTGCACAAGAGCACCAGAGTTCTCCAACCCTGAGCCATCATCAGCTAATGTGAGCAGATGTCAACACACAGTGTTCAATGAGGTCATATGATGGAGAATTAGGACTTATGGAACAACAGCAAATTGCTGTTAATGAAAAACATCCACAAAATATTTAGACACTTTGATATATTTTAAGTTTATATCCAGCTTACAGTTCTGAATATGCTCTAAATATACGCTCAAGTATTAAAAATGGTTGTACCACATAATCAAATTATTGTTGTACTATTTTTTATTTTCATAATTATTTTTGTAAAAGTTTCATGTTTTTTTGCATTATAAATTCAAAGTTGCCAGTTGACTGACAGAATGCAAATGCACTCATAATGTAAAAGAAACGGGAATATTCTGTCTATCAGATCATGCTAGATAAAATCCATCATCAGACATTCATTATTTCAAACCCATTTTATATACAAATATCAAGAATGCTGATTTAATTTGTTGGCATTACTGCTGCTCCAATTCAAACATTTCATCATGTTCCTTTGCCTTCACATACAACTCACATCTTTCCCAAAGTGTCTGCGGCTTCCTAGCAAAGATCTGAAATGAAAACAGGAAGAACATTTGTGGCTTATATTGGGTTAGGAAACAATAATACGTGTTGAGCTGAATTTGATGACAGGCAATATTTAAACAGAACGTAAAACCAGCTTCTTTAACGAACGAGGTGCCAATGGACTGATTAGAGGCTTTATGGGCTACCAAGGTGAAATCTGAAATCTCAATGGGTCACATGTGATCACGTGATCTGTTATCCACCAAAGGTATTGACAGTTGTGCCCTTTAACCCAAAGTAAACAGACACAGGGAGCAGAAAGGTGTCGGGCCCGTAAGGAACATGCCTGACTGGACAAGCTGCTAAATGACTTTTTAACAGAAGATTTGGCAAGATTTAGATCTTTTGCCGTTCTATAATAAACAATGGTGTGGGTATATTGAAAATATTTACTTAATTCTGCAAAGTGACTTATGGCAACATTGGCTACTAAACAGAATGTCATGAGTGTTATGGCGTCAGGTACCAGGGACTGTATAAATATTCTCTGTACACTTGTTTATAGGAAAAGCCCATCTGGCTTTGACTGCAGAGGCAGACATGCTGTGACCCCAGCTTTTTCAAATGGAAAATATAACACAAGTGTTTGTTAAGCTGAGAACTACAGCAGTCGACTGTCAAGTGACAGCGTCTGTTGTAAAGACCCCAGACTCCACATGCACACATCAGATTCCTCTTTCATACCTAATAAACAGAGATTGCAGAACAATCTACAGCACATAAAACAATCCAAACATATAGAAGCTATAGATGTATTTCAGATATTATAATGCTCATAAAAACATTGACTATATATAACACACCCTCCTACAAACAGTACAATCACACTGAACACACTGTCTTTTATTTAGATATTATTTGCACAGTAACTGTATGAATTATTCCCTGAACAACCAACAAGAGTCGCCTTCCCCTGCATAACTTAATTCAATCGGCTGACGTTTAGCACAGAATCTTGAGGTTATTAATTGCTAAATGTGCTAAACATCAGAGCAATGTTTTTTTTGTGATTTTACAGTTTTATGACCAATGTGGTTTAGTCTACAGGCCCCTTAAAAGCTGAGAGTGACGTGACGCGTACAGTCAACTACGCTGACTTATGACAGAACCCACAGAGAGAGTAAAGCCATGTTTAAAGTGAGGAGGTTACTGAGATGAGTTCGTGTTTAACTCAGATCACCTGTTTGCCAGTTTACAGAACAGCGGAAATCGTTTTTTAATTTTGATGATGAAGTGAATACTTACAGACTTTTAAGTGACCATCGTGCAGTTAAGCTACAGTCCACTTTCCAAACCCGGCACATTTCAAACTGATTACAAGCAACGTTTGGCAAAACCCAAACATGTTTTATAGTTGTATTGAGCGAAACCGTTTACATTTCTCACTTTAAGAATGTAGACTTTTCTTTAACCTCACCTTCTGTTGTTTTAAGTGATCCGTTGTTTAACTTCACCTGGTTAATAACCTGTTACTGTGTCTATCTTAACCCAGTTCACCCAATTCTGACCACTAACCACTGTTCAGTATGTGAGTTATATAATCCTCCCACACGTGTCATTAGTTTAAGCTGCGCGGCGGCGGCGGCGGACGCCAGCAGACATTAGAGTTTTCTTCAAGCAAATACATTCAAATAGCACAGCTGAGACACGATTGTTGCTCTCGCTGGACATGTTTATCTTTATTAAATGTTCATCACTGATATCAGTCCACATGAGTTACTGGACCTGGACACTTTACTGACGTGTGTACGGTTACAAAGAAAGACATTCCAAGTTCCACTTATACTTAGTTAAACAAAAAATAACTCAAATTCCATAGAAAGAAAACATGACACTTCTATGACCACAATGCCAAGACAGATTAAGATTTTACTGAAACAGAGTCAGTAACGTCTCGTACCTCAGCAGATGTCCTGTGTCCTAACAGTTAGAGAAATTGGCCAAAACATTATTAAAATCTCACCACACCACAGTTCTACTAATATACGTGTTTTTACTGCTCATAGATGGGCAGAGAAATCTGAACTTCAAGATCTATTCAACTGTCAATATTAGAAAACAGTGAAAATACTAGAATTTTACAGTTCCCAAAAAAGTGATCTCTTCAAGGTTAGGCTTTTGCTCAAAGGTACAAGCTACAGTTTTTGATGTTTGCTTTAGCAAGCGCCACTAAATGGTTTATCTTACGATGAACTCAGCTGTATCAGAAATGATAAAGCATTTAGTAGTTAAATAAAACCAGAGATGTTAAATTCTCTCTTTGTCTAGCTGTGATTGTCTCCAGCTCCGCACACGAGTAATCAGGGGTGGCCTGAGTGCTGTATTTTTTTATTCTCAATTAAACTGCAGATTATGCTTGTGGAAGTCATGCCAAAAAACACATCAAGTCTGGTATGTTTGTCCTTGTGTAAATTTCTTCCATTCAGCTTCTTCCATCCCTCTCTTTAACTCTGGGTGGTGCGAATTGTTCTCGTCACTGTAATGTTCCTCTGCTCCTGATGCAGATGCTGGATGACTTCTGACCTCTGTCACTCACTGCCAAAAACAACCTCTGATTTATCTGCAGTTGTATGTGCAGATTGAAAACTTCACGAGAACAATAACTCCTTACGTTCTCATAAAAATGACGCCATGGTTCTGTCGTCCTAAAGACCGGTGTGCTATCTGTCAAACGGCCCTGACCCATCAACAAATATCAAGTACACACAGAACCGTTCAACTACTCGTTTCTGGCCACCTACTCTAAAATCCTTTGCATCTGCCATGAGACGCATTCTGGACTCATAATTTGGTGTGACTGCAAAACATTTTATTCTCAAGTCAAATAAGCACAAATCTGATTTTTATAATATTTACGTGCCCAAACTAAAACCCTTTTGGGTCCAGAAACGTTCAAAAATCTCAAAAACGTTCATTTTCCAGTGCTTACTTTGGGGGACTGACTGTATAATATCAGTACAACCTCCTCTAACTAGTCTGCTGTAAGTAACGATCTGTTTTGATATCTAGCGTAAGGAGTGTAGCGGTCACACCTCAGTCTGCTGATAGAACTTTGTCCCGTGTTAACCTCCAGTGGCACCGTGTTCATCACAGGCTGGTGTTGAGTCCCACCAATCATTGTGCTACACCACAGGTCCCTCAACCAGCATGAATAATGTCGTGTGTGTTTAACTTGCGAAACAGAAAGAAGCCATGTAATCTAAATACATAGGGTAATATAAATACAAAGAAACCATATAATCTCCTGCGGGACAGAGAACGGTGAGCAGCGTGTGTGTGTGTGACATTTCTGCTGCAGCGCTCTGGTTCGGGTTCGACTCTCGAGGCTGGCACGAGGAGTGTTTAAAAAACTCCCGGAAAGTTTACAGTGAGTGTACTTCACTTCTGCTTTGTGTGACAACCTTTAACGCAGCTACCCATCACCAGCCAAACACAAGGGACCTCCCTGGAATCTTTCACATCAATTTCCATTCATGCATTTCCACATTTTTCTACAGAGGTGGATGTCCGTCACGTTCTCTGTCCGTTGATCAGTCTCACCTCACTGATATCTCTGTGCGAGTCAGTGTTGCTATAGAGATGCTTCATTTCTTTTAGTACTGGCAAACAAATGAGTATATATAAACAAATGCAAGTTTGTATATTTAATGAAATCTGGAAAACGTTTCGGTGGGACAAGATCCAACTATTTCTCATTGTGATCATACAGTGGTTGCAACGGTGCCTATAGATTGTGTGTTGTTTCACATAACAGAAGCAGATCAGTGTTTTTTCCCAAACATTCAGACTACAGCTGAGACGACTCAGAAGATGCTTAACAAACCCAGTATTCTGTCATAACTTACTCATCTTCATATTTCACACCTGTATGACGAACACAACAGCAGTTATTCATAGCAGAATATCACACTGAATGTAAAATAACAGCTGACTGATCTCACAGGAAAACACAACTTGTTTATGAGGATTTTATATGAATTTGTGTGATGGTCCCTATATCTATACATCACTTTGGCTAAAAAGTTCTTACAAATTAACCACGACTCACTAGAACTTAGAACAGTTACAAAATGCTGCCTGACTGCTGTGTGCTTTTTTGTTAGATAACTCCTTCAGCCATTTGGTTTAGAAACTAAATAAGGGTAAATGATGACAGAATTATTGGATGAAATGTTCCTTTAATGTTTTCAAATACAAAGTCAAATTAAACAGCAAATAAATAAACAACACATTTTAATCCAAACACTGTAAATGGACTGCCTCGTGTTTAGCCTTTAGCTTATTGTTAGCGTCATGGTTCTTGTGACTCATGTTATTTAGTGACAGATTTGTAACCATTTTACACTGAACCGCAGCAATATTAGTACATACTTTATTCATGGCCTGCTAGTTGCTTAAATGCATCCCCTCAGCTATCTTCTCTCATTCAAATCCACTCCAGTAAACACAAGAGACAGGAAACAGCAGCGGGTGACAGGAATTATGAGCGACACTGAACACATTCTGTCTGCAGATTCAGTAAAACACACACATGAAGGTGTTCATACCTGAGACATGAGAGTGCTGGACTTCTGCTGTCAGTCACACTTTCTGACGGCTGTTATGATGTTTAAATCTCTTCTGTAAAACTCAAAGCTCATGATATTTCTGCAATATGGACAAAGAAAGAGACCTAAAAGTAATAATAATGTAAACTATTGTAAATACTATTTAAAATGACTTTACTTTTGTCTGTTATTTCATTCAAGTTTTACAAAATGTAAAACTGTGAACTTCTGTAAAAATGTAATGATCTATTTAAACAATTCAATAAATATGAACTATATAAATATAATTTAATTGTCCACAATTATGACACCTTCAGTTCTAAAGAAGCTTTGCAATTAGCTTTAGTGTGTGAAAGAGTTCATTTAAACAAATGACACATTTCATGATGCTTGTTTATCTGCTGTTGTTAGCAGACAAATGAAAAAAACCTGTGAGAGTGTGAAAAGAGATTTAAGAGAGTTTATTTTGTAAACCTTCACAGAGTCAGACGTGCCTTTATTGAATAAACACCCAACTTTGCAACTCTCTCCTCAACATCAAGCAATTCCCAGCTAACAGCGAACAGAACGTTCTACAAACGTTGGCTAACAGTCCAAAAAGTTCACATTAGCACAAGTTTTTAAATGTTACACATATATCTAAAACGTTACTCTTAAGTGGTTAGTCTAATGCTTTAAAAATGTTACAGAATGAAAAAAGGTTTAAATAACTTTAAGCAATAACATAATAAGCAATAACATAAGCAATAACATTTTGAACGTTCAGAGAACTTTCAAAACAACATTTTTAAGATTTTTGTTCCTAATGGAAACGTTGAAGCTGTTAGCTGTGATTCTGCGTGTGTTTGTTATGGAAATGAGAAAAGTGACAGATCAGAGGTCAGGCATGGACTGAAATGATTGTGTTATGATACAGACAGACAGTGTTTCTGACTGGAAAGCACACACTGTCTCCCTCCACGACCAAAACAAAACACTAGAAACGAAGAGCCGCCTGCTTCAACCAGTGGAAATGGAAAGTGAGCAAGGATGCGCTGATGGACACCAGTAGAACCCCACAAACAAACACCGCAGGAGTCTCCTCTCTGCCTCAGCGTTCTGACGAGATCCAGAAATGGAAAGATCTGGTCAAATTCACTATCATTTATGAATATCAATAACTGCTGGACTCAGAGCAGGAAAAAGAACAAAAGTCCCGTGTACCTTTGAAGAGTTGCCATTTTTTCACCCTGGGTGTTTACGGAACATTTGTTTGAAAGTTCATTTCAAACAGACTTACTTCAAGTGTAAGATGCAGAGTTTAGCTGTTCGGCTAGCCTCCACATCTCTGCCTCCCACAATATCCATAACTTAAACTCACTTTACTCACATACACACATACAATTCACATAAATCAATGTTTGCTTCAGCTGTGGTATGTTACAATCACTAAAATGAGCAATTTTTATGTCTACTAGTCCTGGACTGTTGTATTTCTTCTTTAAAACATGAACACACACACATACATACAGAAGTTTATACACACACAACAGTACAATGGACAACAGAAGTATGTGTATATAGAGAAAAGCCCTCAAACTCCTTTCGGGACCCCGTATAAAGGCTCCTTCCTGAAATTGTTACTGTTTAAAGACTAACAATTGGCTGTTTCTACTAGCAGGCGGGACTTCCTTCTCTACAGTGGCCATATTGAATGCTGTATCTTCTTGTTGCTGAACATCTGCAACATCTTGTACATTTTTTAATTATTCTATGGTATAAACAATCTTTTGAAAAATGCATAGATTAGATTAACGTTTCAACACTGGAAATTAATAACAATTATATGCAAATCCTAATAAAGTTACAGGCCCACTGGCCAGTTTTCCAGATTTGCCAAAGGTGGTTTTTACTCACATTTTGGTGCTTGGCAAATCTTTATTTTGGAGGCTGTTTGGAAGTGTTGCTTTGACATTCGTGTGATTGCTGAAGACTAAATGATGTTTAGATTATACCGATAGCCTTCAGTGGAACTTGAGTACATGACGTAAGAATCATTTGATTCTTCGTCTGAAATGTATTATTGTAATAGAATAAATAACCCTAATTTCTAAAGCACAAACTTAAAATGTAAGTTTAGAAGAAGTCTAAATAGCAATGGACTAATATGGTGAGTCTTGTTTGTCTAATTGGCAAGCGAGTGTGATTAGTAAACAGTAAAAAATGTGATTTCCAGAAGAAACATCTTATTTCAGAAGTTAAGGTCACCAACATTTTATTTTTTTAAACATCGTAATGTTCTAGCAACTCGCCAAAGAAGCTGTAAACTTAGATTATTCTGGTGTTTGATAACAAACAGACTATTTCCACTGTAACACGTCTAATATAGCAATACCTTATAAGCGTATGTGCTTATAGATTCCACCACACGCGTGCTTCCTCTCACTTGTGACTCAAACTAAAAAAACTTAAGGTTTCTAGAGCTACATCTATCACAAAACCCACACACTCTCTCACAGACAGACACCATCTACACACACACACACTAATCTCACTAATACACACCTTCACATACAGAAGATGACTGTCACACACACTGTGACGCATACAGAGCCAACTTATCTGTTCTGTGCTAGTTCCAGATTTCTGTTCCGTCCAACACAAGCACAACTGCTGCCAGTGGAACTCAATCTGACCTGAACCCACAGGAGGAGAGATCACCACGCAACCCTTGAGCTGGTGACATTTTAAGAGTCTTCTGAATCTCTAACAAGCTGGTGAACCATCAGAGTGTGATGAAGATGTTTAAACAGCATCTTCAGAAGACTGGGCTGTATACTGTAATAGCAGTACTAGGTAAAACACTTCTTAGCATCAGCACTGACCAATATTGGTTGAACATTATAACAGATGTGATAACAGAGCTGTCATAAAATGTGTTGCTGTTTCACATATCAGCATCTGATGTTTTTAACACAATAACAGTCTGTTTTTAGATGAGCTGAGAATGAGCTGAACACCTGAACACATCTGACGTACTGTAAGGAAAAACGTCCATCATTTAGGGTGAAAAATAAATGCAGTGTTGTAACACCCAATAAAACACAATCCTCACACACAGCAGTCTCGACACTACAAAAGACTTTCTGCTTTTGTGTGGCCGAGGGAAGGTTTACACACGGCACATAGTTTAAACAAATGTAAACCCTTTTTGGATCATTATTTCTGGTTGGACTTGTAAAAAAGGATGTGGCGGTTTTACAGTATTATTTTAGTGCGAGTTAAAAGAGCAACACAAGACGCTGATTTATTTCATTTTCATCAAACAGATAAGATGACACTGAACTGTGACGTATACCTAACAGCTCCAATCAAAGCCTGTTTTCATTTATATACTATCACATATTATCACATGTTGAGATGTTGAACACAGTTTTATCTTAATTAGTTGATAAAACCCTCTCAACCTTGTATTGAACAGTAAATGGTTTGTGAAATGATTTCCTAATATTTCATAATTTGCTCTTACAATCTCCATTGTGTAAAAATGGCATTGTGATCTTTAAACCACTCACGTATTTCTGAAGCAGCAAAATGTTGTTTCCATTTTATTAGAAGGTACCATAGCTTTAACAGTCAGTTCATTGGTGGTTCTTGTGGTACGTTTGAGGCTCAGCTGCTATAAACAGCAGGATATGGGACAATGGTTGTGGGCTACAGCTGGTTTCCATGTGTAATTTCTTTATTTGGCCATTTATTTGCTTTCATTGTGCAGAACTAAACCAACATAATTACTGTATATGTGGTCCTGAGAAGAACATTTCGTCACAACAGCTGCCCTCTGTAAGGCTGTTTATGCCTCAGACCCTAAACTGCTGCTACTGATCTACATCAATGACACCTTCAGAGAAACACGGCCCTGAAAAACCAGCTAATTGTTCAGCGACGTGAAACCAATCAAAAACTGTCACTGCTTGCCTCATTAACTATTCATGCCCTCTGTAAAGTCACGGTGCTGTTTAGTTTTCTATCACCTGAGAGAAACATTAAATAAATGCCTTTACCCGGGGCTGAAAATGACCCTGAGATAATGACTGCAAATGTGAAAAGCTGAACAGATCATTAAATCACAGGAATATTTGTAAATATGCATGTAAATATGGGGAAAAATGCTTTTAAGTAAATGAATCACTGAAACAAATCTCTGTTTTGTTGTTTTTATCATAAGCAGTAAAGTGAGATGACCTCGTGAAAAACAAGCGTTTAAACTGGACCAGCAGCACTGAGGTTCTGATGTCAACATCTTTATAAAATGAGTCATCGCAGCTTCTCTGTCAACATGAGCCTCCTAAACAACCAACATCTTCACCGCTTTACATAACAACATCATCATCATCATTTCAACATGTCTTCATGGCAGCCAGGTAAGACATGATCAACACACGTTCACCAAACTCCATCGCTCACATATCAGTTCATCACTCCTGTCTCAGAAACCCCACAGAAATATTGAGAAATCACTCACAGATGAACACACAAGTATTCCCAGAGGAAAAATTTCACTAATGAAATCTCTGTAGTGTTTCATTTACTTCTCTTAGTAATGAGATTAAATACAGAACAAATTGAGACTTATCCTTTGAGTGTCTTCAGAAAGTGATCATAAAAAGAGATCTTAGCAATATCTCAGAATGTGCCACAGTGTGCAATAGACATTTTCCTAAAAAAGTCAATATTCCTAATTTTATGAGAAACATCTTGAAGTTGACAATATCACTGAGAACTCCAAAGAGTCTCAAAAGCAATGAAGGAGAAACTTTCTTTCGTCAGAAACTTGGACAGTTTGCACAGTTAAAAACAGACTTAACGAGAAGCAACTCCAAGATATTCTCACGCTGGGTTGAAGAAACAGCAAGCGATGTTGACTGGTTTCATAAGAGACGACAGCGGGGAACATTTATCACGACAGTTTCATGTTAAATTACAAAGCAGGACTATTGTATTTTGATGACGTCGAATTTGGCTGCTGCCTCATAATCCTCAACTTCCTGTACCAGAGTCCCAACTTCTCTTGACTAATAGCTTTCTTTCCAAATGGCTGCTTTGGTTCTTCACTTCACAGGAGAGACTCAAGCATGATATTCAATTATGCAGCACACGCTCTGTGTTAATCCTCAGCGCCCCCCCCCCGACATCTCAGCCTGAACACACAGCCCCACAGTGAGAGATAAGTACACTGCTATCCTTGCGCTACAACCCGACAGAACATTTGTCCTGACTCATGACCAGCACATAGATGAGTTTATCTCTGAGCAGAAACACTGTTACATTAGAAGACTGACCTGAAGATATCATAACATCTCCTGTCCTCACAATGACTCGCTCCTATACTCTGAACATTAAACATAACATGAAAATGACAAATGAGAGCCTTATTGGGAACTAAGGACTTGATTATTCATGTTGTGGTTTTGCAGATAATGAGATGTGATCTGTGTTCAGTCTGTGTTGTCAATATCTGGTGTCATTTAGGTAACTGTTACAATGATTTAAACATCAGCATAATGCAGAGCGTTTCTCATACAACTGAGAGTAGCTGTCAGACAGAAAACAGGAAATTTAGCTCCTGCTCGCGTGTCATGACATCTGGCCGCGCTGCTGAATTCACAAACCGCATGAGAAAACGTCAGAGGAATTTAATGCATTCATGAATATTCTGTCTGAAACCACTAATGTTGTCACCTATTCACAATACACAGAAAGAGTGAATAAAACTGTCTCTATTCAAACACACAACACTGACAGTTGAGGACCAAACGTATACAACTGCCTGCGCTGTCGAGTAAAACTCTAATAAACAAAAGTCTTTTTTTCTGCTTGTTTGACCAAAGTCAAAATCCGATTTTCCCTATTCCCAATCCCAGAAACACACAGAGAATAGTTAGATGGATGGCCACTGGCTCTCTTGCCTTACACTGATTATCCTTTCATTCATATAGAGTGAAAACACAGTCTATGTCTGTCCCAGAAGACAGAGCTGCACCATGTCTGCTGCACTGTGGGGGTCAATACACGAACCGCCAAGAAATGCAGAGGAGTTTTCCTGCCCAGAGCCTGAGTGGGAACACTCTCTCCTGCTCTATTCCACAGTGCTGGAGAAGAATCACTCTGTGTTCTGTACCCGCATACCTCTGCTGGCGCTCTCCCTGCTCGCTCACTTCCAGCGACTTGCATTCAAGCGGATCCGGTGTGCTGAACGGGCCGGAATCTGCAGCCAGATTCTGGGAGTGAGTCTTGCTGTCTGTTGTTATGACATGATGACCCGCTGCAGGAGATTTGTGATCAGGACTCTAACAGCAGGCTCCCGGATCACCTCTAACTGTCTCACATTTTTGGAGTGGTAACCAAACAAGCATTGGGGCTATATTTATGGGTTTACAGTAGGCAGAGGGGGGCATTTAATATAAAGGCAAAAACATCTTTAAAGCTGAAACTTCAGGAAAACATGTAAAGTGACCTGCAATTTTATATATGGGAAATCAAACCAGCAGCTTACATGATAAATCATTGTTTGAGCAGAGCCGTCATGTACTTGCTCAATCATAGCTGATGCGTGTTTATTTTTAACCAATAAGGTTATGAATTGCAGCTTTAGGAAAACATTGGGTGCTCTGCATTCATTCATCACTACAGAATTCTGGAGAGACAGTGGACACGCTCGCAGCCGGAGCTCTTATCTGATTCCTGAGTCTATGTGAACTCCCATCCTTCAGTCCCACTGGGGAGTAACTGCTGTGAGAGCCACAAATCTCAGCTGAGGTTCTGATTTAAATCATTCACGTTTAAATGTTGTGGCCTTTCACACAACGTGATTGGGCTGATTTTAGCTGATCTAAATGCAGCAATGATGGAAGAGGGCCAAATAAATAACTCTTGGGACGGGTCCAAAACGGCCAAGAAGAACTGGGGGAAACCCCTTTATACTGTAGGCAGCATTACCCAGCTAACAACATTTACTTAACGTTTCCATTACGTTAAAAAAAATGTTTACAATGTTCTAAGAACATTCAAAATGTCCAATTTTTTTATTTTAACAAACATTATTGTTTGGTTGAGAATGTTATGAAAAATTATAATAATAATAATAATAATTATTATTATTATTATATGAAAATATATATAAAACTAAATCATGTTTTTAAAATGTTTCATTAACAACTTAAGAATAACATATTTGATATATAACATTAAACATGTTCTACTAACATTACCACAAAAAAACGTTTTGATCCATTTGAGGGAACTAACGTTCTGAGAACATTTCCTGTTAGCTTGGTAGGCACTACAGACGCTGAGAGAGAAGATCAGACTCTTTCTGTGTGTGTTTGTGGAGTGGCAGCTGGGAAACATGCTAGCCTGATGTTCTCCGCTCATCCTGAGGGAGTCTGGCCCCTGATGGGCCACTTCAATCAAGAGCAACAGAGCCACCAGGATGCCAGTGCTGCTGCTCCCGCTGCACAGATTGTCCCGCAGAGACCACGGGAGAGTACACTCCATCTAATCCAGTGATTCATCAGTTTTCCAGACCTGGAACATGAGTTAGAGCAAATCAGGTCATTGATTTGACATTTAAGTGCTCAGGGGAAAAGGTCTAGTTTCACATCTCCACATTCCCAGGAAATTTAATGTACAATGGAAATTTAATGTACATTGGAAGTTTAATGTCTGCCAGTGTCTGTCTATTTGAATGACAACAAGCCATACGTCTCTGTTAAAGAGCCCACAAAATCATCTGGCTTTATTTTTAATAGCTTAGTAGCTTATACCCTGTGTTAAAACGACCCTTTAGCAGACAGACAGATTTAAAAATATCAGTGACTGAGTTTTATGTCCAATCAAATTCTTTGCAGAAAGAGAATAGTCCTCCTTTTAATATCAGCTGTCACTGCCTCAAAACATTTGCTACTAGCTAGTCAGTGAGAGAGCTAGTAATGCAGATCATTTTAAATCTGTCTGCCTGCTAAAGGTTCGTTTTAACATCTAGCATACACTGCAGACAGCTTCAAACTGAAACACATGGACTGAACTGTCTCTAAAGAACGGCACACCACACTGACATTCGACAGAAACACTGTGATGATTTGTAATACTTGTTGCACGTTGAGAGAAAAAATAATTGGAAACAAGCACTTGAGAATGAAACTCTGCTGCTAAGCTCTTCAAACATCACTTTTGTAAAGTTTATTGGGAGAGTGAAGTGCTGTAATGTTTTAGTAACCTTTCTAACTCTTGTAATCCTTCCATCGATGGCTTGTAACATCATAAGCAAATATTCTGCCCTTCTCTGAACTATAAATCATAACTTGCGAGAAGAATGAATCTGAACACACGGGCTGGAGAGCGAGCTCACGTCATGTCAGTGTGTGTGGGAAATGAGAAGCGACAGTGATTGTCACATGGGCTGTTTGGCTCCCAGAGGCTCAACCCCCTCATCTCTCCCTCTTTATTCCTTCCTTCTATTTCTGTATGAAGCGTCACGTTCTGCTCCTCTCTTCATGTGCCCCTGAGCGCTTTCTGAGCCACCGCTACACTGTAAATGTTCAGAAAAGCTGCTTACCATTAAACAGATTGTTTTATTTTGCTGACAGCTGTGTATACATTGATTATACACAAACAATTCGCAGACCTGAACGTGAAACACAACAAGTAGCATTTCTAAGATGTTTTGACTCCATTCCCACAAAAATGTAGCTGAAGTCCACAAGCATGTAATTATATGCAGAAATATTTATGCACACCTGCTCATCTGAAGTCACCGATCTGAGGCTCAAAACACAACTAACAGTGTGTTTACATGCTCAGAGACTGCCTGCCTTCTACTGCTACACTCTATAATGGACCCAGCTATCAAGTTTAGTTTGTAAAAACGTTTCCCTAATGTTTCCATTATGCAATAAAAAAGTATATAAAAATGTTATTCAAACGTTTTGAAAAAGCTGGGGAGCCTTCAGGCCTATAGCCTAGAGAAAGTTTATGCTGTACACAACAAGTACAGTATGTGAAACCGTTAAACTCAGTATCAACTCCATTCAGTCTCATCTGTATTTATTAATACTCATAGTTCAAAATAGCCACAACTCTCTCAAGAAGTTTATAAATGTCACTTTCTGACTGATGTTTACTTTTAAATGGCTATTCTCGGGTGATTGTGACTTTGCACCTGTTAATAAACAGCTGGTACTGGTTTCTGAGCTAGTTCAGAAATAGCTTTCCCATGAGTTTAGGGTTTAAAATAAAGGGCTGAGCAGACACGCCCCGACTGCTGGAACTTCGTCATGGGAACATTTTCAAACTGTCTGTAAGAATTTAACAGCGTGAAGAAAAAATATCAAAGAACGTGTAAATATCTATTTTGACCAGTCTGTATAAGCAGTACTGTCCTTGTGGGATATGGCACAGAAATGTTGTGGACAGTGCCAATTTATAAAGATGCGTAAATACACTAAAAGGTAGAAAGTCAAAAGAAGATCAAGAAAAACAAGATAATATAACAGGAAAAGTTTATATGGCTGTCTGAGAATGAGGAGCTTAAACAAACAGACGCATGCGACAGATCATGAACTCACCACAAACCTTAGATGTTACAGCAAACTTCTGTTGATAAGGATAAAACATACTAAACCTGATAAACACAGCAGATGCTTCAGTATAGCAAAACATGAAATGAATAAAACGGGGCATCTGGGGTATTTCAGAGAAGAATGAAACAACATCAAGCAGCCATTAGCATCAGATCAGCTTCCTGTCTGCTTGTTTCCATGTTTTTGGTTTGGATGTGAGCCGAAACAGTTGCCCGTGTTTTTCCTCTCATCTGGTGGAACCTGGAGCTTTTGTCCCAGACTCTGTGATGGGG
>JBAJNP010003599.1:0-23320 GCA_036877545.1 Yasuhikotakia modesta | reverse complement strand
TTTGATAATGACCTACTTGCTCAATAACTCATGCTATGGTGTGCATGAATTCTACATTTGTGTTCCAGAGAAGTGAACGATTCAGTCACCCTGTGTTATAATAAGTTTCCATGCTTCCCTAGAAAGGGAGTGTATTTACTTCACTCAAGATACGCCGGCGAGACAAGAGTCTCAGATTGTCATAGTCTGCAGGACAACTTGGGTGGGCAGGTCCTGCCCAGAGGCCTACAAGAGAGAACAGATAAAATGTAGAAATTGACAGATTTGATGCCAAATCTTCCTTTTAATGGGTGAACATGTTTTTATATGAGTCCATTATTTATGCTTTCATGGAAGATCAGAATAAAAAATGGATGTAGATAGCCACAAAAGATATGATAAAAGAAACACAAAACAATGCTGAGGCCACAGTATGAAAGCAGCTGAACTCAGACGTGACTTTCCTCAAGAATCTGGCTGTACACTGCAAAATAATTACAGGACAGAGACAATTCATAAACAAAGCCTAAATATTAATTCACGACTGCAGATTACTTATCCTATCATCATTTTTCTCTGGCAGCCTAAAATGTTGTTCTTTAATGCTGATATTTGATGGCATAAATCATTCGAAGCTATTCTAGGCCAGTCAAAAGGTTTACTCAAAAAATAAAAAAAGAAAATATAAACCAAAAAGGAAATTAATATTTAAAAAAACCTAAACTTTTCTCATAGCATAATCAATGACAAGGTCATGGGTTCGATTCCAATGGAATGCACATGCAAACAGAGAATGCTTATACAGAGAGATTAAATACCATAAATCACATGTAAATGTATGTCTGTGAACACAATCTTTACACTGCAGGTAAAATCCACCTTTAAGTTTCTAGATTTATGACCAGCTGCCTAACCAGCGTGTTATGCTGCAGTACAGCACTGGTTTATCTTCTTCCTCCTGTCAGTCCTTCTCATGGGTCTCAGGCACGCCTGCATCTCTCTCCCACCACCTGAAGTGGATTATTCTGGCCAGGCCCACGCTGACGAACATCTGCACCTCGTTTTTGGTGGTTTTCCATAATGCAGTGCGTCAAAGCGAGCTACAAGGTTACTGAGGGCTGAGGGTAACGTTGTGGAGGTGGGGTTTCAGATTGTCTCATTTCAATGAGATGTTTCTGTTTGACCTCTCATTACACAGCACTGGCTCTGCCACGGCTCTCCATCACTGACACGGTGAGCGTTCAAACATGAGATACACGCCTGTCCAAGCAAACTGGAGTCAAACTCCTTCTCTATGAATCTTCAAACAAATTCTCCAAAGCCCTCTGAACCACAAATCACGTTTCCGCTAAATCTAGTTCAGCAACTACCTGACAAATCCAAAGACACTCGCCGTCTCCAGCGCTGGAATGTTCCACCTGTTTATCCTGTATTCTCTTTCTATAAACCACTCCCGGCGAATGGTTTTCTTCTCTGGACAACAAAACTAAATATTGTACACAGTGTGTATGTGTTTAGATTACTGTCAAGCGCTTTATGATCTTGGAAAGGGACTCGTTTTTATAATCAAAACGTTTTTGCCTTCTTCTGTTTCATCTGTGTGTGCTCCTAAATTTTATTTGTGAGATAAACAATATAAATATAGACATACAACCTGTGTCCTATAGAAACTGTACATGCTGAGCACACCTCATTGAGTTAGATGACAAACAGACAGGATGAATGAGAGGACAGTTAACAGTCACTCTCTGACCCGGTGTTGGTGCTGGTAGTTTTTTAACCAGGAGGTTATTGTTGAGTCTGATGTTAACAAATAAATAACTGGAGAATGTGAGACATGCTAACAAAAACAGATATGGAGAAAGCAGAGGGGATTTCTGATAGCGAGGAGTTACAAACAAGCTCCCTAAACTCTGACACCGTAACTGACTGTATTTACACAAACAAACACAGACCTGTGACGTGTCCTGTTCATAATCTGTAAAACAGAGTTTCGCTGCATTGTAAAGACATCTGACAGTTAAAGAGATCAAGTCATACATTTCCTCCCTGAGGTTCACTAAAAATAACAACGCTAGGTTTTTGGGGTGAATTGTAAGTTACAATTTTAATTAATTCTCTGATCCTAAGAATGAAACCATCTTTTTTCGCTACTGTACCTTTAAAAAAAACGTCTCTTTTTATAAGAAATAACCGTCAGCATGTATTAACTCATCGTGACCGGTAGGCCAAGTGTTTGATCACATAAGGCGTCACTGATGTGTAAACACAGACGTCATGTGATAACGTCTGTCTGACTTTAGCGTTGTGGAAGTACAAAGAGCTACGTTTGAATAGATGCTTCTTTTAGAAAAGGGATAAAGTTTCTGAAAGCTACAGTATGTTTTCATAGGAAAAGTCAAGCTTTTTATCTCAAAAGCTCAAGTGAAACATTATTTGTCATGATACAGCCCCTTTAAACTGACGAACCCAAACTAAGACATCCTCTCCTGCTTTTTCAGTATTAGCTTTGCATTTCTGGTGCGCACAGTAATCGGCCGATTCCAGCTATAGACAAAATGTACAAACAACAATGAGCTTTAGCCAAGTAGCCAACAGCTGGTGTGATTGTTGTAATATTCATGATAAGCTGCGTGATAAGAGCGTTCACATCATTACTGTCATTAGATTTCCATCACTGCCAGTACAGACACTTGCCAACAGCAACAGGCTGTAGGTTCACAGGACACAATATATTTCCATAGATTCACATGCCAGGGTTCATTATGCAATATGAGCGCTTGTTTTGACTCAGAAAATGGGGCGGCTGAATAACCAGTAGGAAATGAAGTACGACTTTGCCAGTTTTGAGGTCGTCATTGTCTGGCGTATCACCGTAATCTGAGTTCAGCGTGATTGCCTTTCATGTTTATGTATTCTACACTAGTTCTGGTCCTCCGATCCCACAGAACATTTCTCCAACATCTTACTGCATTAAGCGACAAAGATAACATGCTGTCACCAAAGATTTTCTTTTATTCATCTTGTGGTTTAAAGCTTTAAGAAAGAGCAGCAAAAAGTTGGTGTAGACTTTAAAATTCAAACTTCAGTTTTAATATAGTCTTTTTTCAGTTTTGCATTGAATGCTGGCTAAAGTCATGTTTTTTCGCTCCTGAAAGTATTCCAAAAATTTACTGCCTTAAAAAAACCAGTGACATTTGGAACACTTTGGAAAGTATTCTGATATCATCAGATAAGCACGCTTGTTCCCATGTGATAAGAGCTACCAAACAGTTTAGTGGGAAATGACCACAAAATTGTTTTTCTAAATGACTCTGATGACAGCGACTGTGGAGGAATCAGACAGCAACAGCACAATGTGATGTCACACATATCTGTTTCAGATGGCAGCAAATAACAAAGCACTGTTTACACATGTATTAAAACTATTTTAAATCTACCGGTGTGTCAAACTGCAACACGTTGCCTGTGCTAAGCAGCTCTGGTTAATTAAACCCTGAGATTAGGTTACCTAAACCCAAGCATGGAATGGTTCAAAGATTTTTAAATCCAATGAGCCATTGTAAAGAGCTACTGCAAACACACACAGCACACAGGAGACTAGTCTGGGGTGACTGAGTTGTCACCTTAAAAGTTGTCAGATAGGATTTAGCTTGGTAACTATGAGGTTTAATATTGTAACTTCCCAAATATTTGTTTTCTGTAGCACAAGAAAAAAAGGGACAAACTAAAAAGTGTTAAATTAACAGAATCTTTCTCCTGGGGGCAAAAGTGGTGTTTAAAAGTACTTTAATAAGATGTGTCTACCCCCAACAAGTTTCACTGATGTTGAGGATCTTAAAACATTTGCTTTAAACTGTGTCCTTTGTGACACCAAGATATGACAACACAAAGATAGAACAATCGCATCTTCAATTATCCTTCAAATCACTCAGCCACAACTGCGGTCACAAAAGAACCAAGTGGCGTTCAACAGGAAACATCATCCGAGCCATTGAAGCGTGAGGTCATTTGTTGCCATAACAGTTATTAATCCCAGTGGTCAGCAATGGAGAGTGTAGTTAATCTGCCAGAAACCTGTAGGGAACACAGAGTCACGGAGAGTCGAGAGGCCGGCGCTCAGAGCAATTAAACTCATCTCTGCTGCAAACAATTTATGGTGTTTAACACAGGTCCTCCTGACTACATCTGCCCGTATCAGATCATACGTCTCGCTCTTCAAATACAAAACAATGTCTTTGATTATTCCTTCCACTTAAAGATAATACTGACACAAATAAACAGATATAGACTAATATGGACAAAGCTATGAAGTGCATTAGCCCTTAATCTCTAACTACAGCTCTGAAAGTTTGTTAAAGCCAGGGCAGGTGATCTTTCTAAAACCATGTTTTGTTATGCTGGTTGAAAGTCTCCTTACATCCTGATAGCATCACTAAAGTAAAATGGTCCAAATATATTTAGATACAGTTATATCTCCTGTGGAAAGGACAGCACCATAAACTGTTGTTGGGTATGAATGCAATGATGGGATGTTCTGCTTTTGTGTATGTGGTGATGGAGGGGGTGTGGCCTTAGAGTTCTGAAGAGATCATACGCATTCAAAGCCTGCAGGACACAACCTTTCTCCAAAACTCAACAAATAACACAGAAATACAACACAAAACACCCAGAACATGGCACAGATATTTCACACCTGTTTTTTGTTCTTTATCATCTTTTAATGTATGTAGCAAAATGCCCTTTTAAACATTAGGCTTCATGTTTTTGTGTTGTGAGTGTTCATATATACGATCAGTAAATCTCATTACACCAGCTGTTGTGTTTAAGAGCTGCTGTGAAATAAACAAATGACCACATGATGTCCCAGCAAAAACACACAGTTCACAAGAGACACACGTTACTCTAAACAGTCTCAGTGAAAATATTTGTCCTTGTTGACTTGATTTATTCACATGTGTCTAATTTAGAGTCTGTGTCAAATCTCAAATCACTCATAAGTCCCTCAGAGTGTCAGTTTAATGACAGGCGGGTATGTAAGTTACCTACATAAAACTACTTCATCATGTTCCATCTAAACATGCAGGAGTAACTTCAAGCAAGATATTGATTCCCTCCAAAGTAAAACACTGTGGCTCTGTGGTGCTGTCAAAACATTGGCCCTCTTTGTGCAAGCGTCCAGCCCAAAACAGCAACACTGGCTTGGCTCAACCAATGGCATGAACGGAGGTGGAGCTATCTGCATATCTACCCAATAATGTGTGTGTGCTTGAAGGGTTGTTATTTTTATTTTTGCAATTTAACAGAATACTTCACCTTTAATTGCAAAAGTCTCAGATAACATTTTCCACCTCTGGTTTTACGCATATCAACAAACTTCAAGCATTCCTAACTTTCAACCACGCTGTAGTGAGCTTAATATGTAGATATGCCTAAATATTATACAGTCCAATATTTTTATTATTGCAGTAAAGATGCACCAAAAGCTGGCTTTATTGTAATAATAACAGCAATAAACCTGCTAAAGCACAAACGTTTCAGTAATCATGCAATAAAATCTTTAGATAATCTTTAGAGCATTGATGTGTTTACGTGATTATCTGAACTATTAGATTTCAGTAATTGCAGGATTGCTGGAGAAATAAGTCAGAACTGCTGCACACTACAAACAACACAAACACAAACTACAAACCACTTCTGAAAATATGCCTGATGATGAATAAGAAAACACAAACTGTTTATGCAAATGCAATTAGTAAACGAATGGGTTTCCAGTGAATGGATTGAGAACATCTGCAACCTTTCAGAGCCTTCAAGAGCAAACCAGATGAAGAAACGGCTCGTGGTGATAAACTAAATAAATCCACAGGTCTCCTGTCACACCGCAGGTACCTCAGAGTCCTGCATCATTATCAGAAGATGCGCTTACAGTGAAAAACATGATCATACTTTAAAAGCTCCGCCGCTGCTCATCACTTAACATTCTTCTGAAGTAAGCCAACTCTCATATGCAAACATTGATGTTGTTTCTAGTGCATTTTCTTATCAAAATATTTACTGCATGCTTGAGGGCAGTAAAGTGTATCTTTGACTGAGAACAGATGTTACATCTTCTGATGGCTCACCTAACAAATGACATCAAACCACCGAGCAGATCTAATGACCCTGTAATGTTCCTAATTAAACAGAACCGGTCCAAATTCGCACAGATCAATTCCTTTTGTCTCAATGTTTAAAGATTCAAATGCTCTAAAGAGGCTGAGGTAAGAAAATTAGGCCAGAGGAAATAACATAAAAACGCAACTTATGGCTCCCAGCGGTACAATACGCTGAAACTGTATTTTAAAATGAACTGTTTTATGTGTGGCTAGTGTGTGTTAAAATCAGATGAATCAAATGTTATATAAAGCCTAGACACAGGAACCAAATCTTCTGCCTGTAATTAACTGCTTAAACCAACAAATTAATACAAATAAATAATTGATCATGTCTTTGAAGGCATAATTTCACATGCAAATACTCATGGAGTATGTGAGGATAAACTCGTGGACGCTGTGAGATATTGTACTACTCACTGAATTGTAAAATACTCTCAGGTATTTTTCCTCAAAGTGAATATTTTTCAAATGAACACAATCCCTTTTAATCCCTGTCATAAAACTTGCTATGAAGCAGATATTTCAAACAGATCTTCAGCAGTGACTGCAACATTACGTGCACAGTAGCAGAATAAACGTCTTACACATGTAAAGGTTCGCTGCTGTTGGCTACCTCATATTCCCTTTGATGCCTGATTCCAGATTCTTCCTCAAAACAAAATATTCCCACCTCTTCAGAGGTATTAACAAGTTATTAATAACAGAAAGCTGGTTGTAGATCTTTCTCTGTGGATCATAGTGAAGCCATACTTCATGTGATGTAATAAAGTCATACCTGAGATGTTTCAGGGAATGACAGTGATTGTCATGTTGGGTCATCTAGAGTGGGTTGTCTCTCAGAAGAACAGAATGTGCTGGGCTCATGCTCCTGTCTGTCAATCCAGTGCTCTAGAACTGTGTGGTTCTGAAAGTCCTCTTTATACTGGTCTTGGAGAAGCTATGAGCATTTCACCTGAGGTCCCTCATCACTGTGAGAACATCTGAAGAACTTCAGAACGTAACTGTGCATCTGTGGGATGAAGATAAAAGGGTTTCATTTCAGGATTTAGAATGACCCATACAAACAAACCTTGATGCATAAACACTTACAGCTATAGCTGGCCAACAACAAAAACAGAGATTTGATATTCAAAATAGGAAAATCTTTTACCTAATCAATGGCTACGCACGGTATGACTGTTAAACATAATTGATGAAGCCTCACACGATGTTGATACACTACAGTTTAAGAAAACAGATGTTTTTTTTTATCGAGTTCTGCAACTGCATAATTGAGCTCCATATTTCATGTTGATCATTGTGTGCTAGCATGATTGGACAGAGAAGAACATTACCACCCCAAACCCGAAGGGCAAACAGAACCATTCAAAATGTGATTTTAGAAAAACGCCTGATTTACCACTCATAACAGCAGCTTTAAATGAATAAACTCTAGCATGAAACTCACAGTTTGGATGGTGATGAGAAACTCCTCCAGTGTGCAGCCGTATCTGTCCCTGCCTGCTGTGTGTGTGCGTTCAGAGATAAAAGAAATGTCAGCTGAGTTTCTGTTAGGTCGAAGGAAGTCATCAAAATACTGCAAGTTTCTAAAAACTCAATTCTTGCAAACATTAATTGAGACACTAGTTATCTAGTTAACTAGTTATCTGCCTTCCTGTCGCTTCAGTATCTAATCAGAAACAGAGCCAGTCATCCTTTTTAGTTCTAATTTGAGGTTTATGTTTTTTTGAGGTTGGCACTCAGTGGCAGATCTTATAAATGAAAGAGACACGACTGTTTTTACTCTGTTTAAGACAACAAGCAGCATGAATCTGGCAATGATCAGATGCAGCCCTTTCTTTCACAAGCATCATCTCAGCTGTGTAAGACGTACTCGCAGATTTAAATTTTCAGATGCACCTGAGGGTCAGACTAATCTGATGTTATTATTAATCAGATGTTATTATTAATCAGATGTTATTATTAATCTGATGTTATTATTAATCAGATGTTATTAGTAATCAGATGTTATTAGTAATCAGATGTTATTATTAATCAGATGTTAGTATGGTCCCCCACCTGAACATGAATCTTCTCAAAATTTACAAAAACACGTTTCACCTCAACAAAACATTTCCTTTACATTTATCAAAGTAATTCATTACATTTAAGCTGCATCCTAAGAAACTCCAGCAAACAACTCCTCGTCACTCATAACAGTTTTACTTTCATTAATATTCATCTTTTCCAGACTCCCAGAGTCCTCAGTTGGAGATTTGAGGAAACTTGAGACAAAACAATATTGTTACTTCAGCTCATAGGAATTTATGGGCAGTAATTCAAAAGGAGAACCCCTTGAGGATCTGCAAAGCCACTGGAGACTCTACCAAACACAGAGCAACAAACAAACTCTCTGCATGCGTCTTGCACGTCACTCGCCTTTGACCCTACAGCCAGAGTTTCAGAGAAAGACTCGTCCCACAGGCAGCAGTTTCACACGCTGATGTTTCAACTAAGTCACTTTTATATTTTGTTTTACCGACCTCGTGGTGCTGGAAAGATCTCGCCGAGTTCTCTTATATATTTGTCATTATTGGCCATTCACACACAGTGGCAATGGAGTTACAGCACAAAACAAGACCTCCATACATCTCACTGGATTTACAGTTATATGAATATTGTGACCGAAGAGAATGTGTAGCATTTAAATCTGTTAGACATATTAACTTATTCAGAGTCAAACAGCTAAAACCAGCATCATCATGTCTTCAGTTTGTCATGTGAATTTCATTTTAAAACTGCATTTGTGTGTCACATAATAAACAAACAATATGAGTGGGTACTAATTATACAACTGTTTGTCAGTATATAATTATATATGATCATATATGGCATAGGCATGTGCAATTTTATCTTAACTTAATTTTAACTTTAATTATCAATATTTATATTATTTATTATTTAATAAGCATAATGGCGAACCAACCAGCAGCATCACTTCCGGTCCGCGCTCGAGTTCGACGGTCATTTAAATTGTAATAGGATGAGCAGATAGATGAACGCGTACACCATTATCCTCCATTATATCCATTATCCTCCATTATCCATCCATCTATATAACGTTACACCAGTAAAGAGTTGCACGTCTCCTACCTTTTACCTCAGGCGTCAGACGCGCGTCAGACGGGCGTCGTCCCGCGCGCGCGAGGCGCTGCCGGTCACGTGATACACGCTTCCCGCGAGCTGAAGGAGCGCGAGGATCCGGTTCAGTTCGTTCAGAGATTCGCCACATGATTCAGACGATCGTACAAACTCTATAAACGGAATAAAACGCACAACATGCCGTCGCAAACCTAGCGCGACTTTACGTGCAGCTCGCGAGGAAGAATCAATATAAAGCTGTCTATTTTTACTAATGTAAAGTAGTTTTTTATTTTGCGCTTTACCGAATCGCATGACGGGAAACTGACATCCACATGTTTGTTTTATATTTTTGTAAATAAAGTATTTTTTGGGAATAGCGGTTTGTTCATGTGTTATAGCCGGACTTTGGGCGGGATGCGACCGATGCGAGACGAGGCAGGTGTTTCCAGGTAAACGGCGTTTTAATGTATTTATGCTTTCATGGATGCAAGCGTTGCAGATATTGTGCAGAAAAGTTACAGCTTTAAGTTCATTTGTGTTTAATGACATATTTTGGCTTATTTTCCCAGTTACGCGACATAACCGAGGTGTGACGTAAGAGTTGCGGCGGTATGACGTTAGTAGCGTGAGGTCAATGCCACAGTCTTCACTTCTCCATAAAGAGTTTTATACTACGAGGCAATTATCGGGAAGTACTGTCCTCAACAAAATGAATGTCCTGAAGTACACGTTGCTGATAATCACTGCTAGCCTTACTCTCATTGCCAGAAACATTAGGAAATCTTGCTTATTAATAGAATATGCTTGTTGTGATTCCTCATCTCTGAATGACTGCAGCCAAATGTTTTGAAATAGTACATTTGTGGAGTACAAGTGAGGTTTGGGAAGTTAAAATGACTAAAGTTATACAGAGAAATATCCTTAATTCTTGGATCCAAGGTCTATGAGGTTGCCCAGAATGTACACTTAGTTTTGAAAATTCAGAAAAAACATTACCTTTCTGACTTTAGTGAGTATTTATGGATCATGAATCAATCTAAAAACAGCACAGGGCAATTGGGCCTATTTGTCGTATCCATTTAAATAACTGTGTGCATTAGTGAGCATGTAAGGTCATGCTTTAGAAAACTGCTCTTTAAACAGTATATTCATAGTAATATATTGCAGTTGTATTAAAAGTGTCCAGACAGTCATTGTTTTACATAGATAACACTAACAATAGTTTAAGTGTCAGGTCAAGTAAATATATAGCAACAACTGCATGTTACCATTTTTACAGTGTATAGACATGTATATGTAAGCCATATGTAGGCAGATTGTCCTAGAAATGTAAACACTTCGTCTCGAAGACATTGTCAAAACATTTGCTCTGCTTGAGCATTACAACCTGTCCAACACAGCAGGGTTGGCCCGACCAATGGCGTGAGTTTGATTGGTCTGACTGACCAATGGATGACAGGAATGTTTCATTCTGTGCAGTTCTGTCTGGTGACGCTAGAGCTATACATGCTTTTGTCAGCATTGTTGTTAGATGGCATTTGTCACACAAAACTTCAGTGTTTACTTCAGTCTCTAGCTACATCTACAACCAACACATTGAAGTAGTTTGTATATAGTGAGCATTGTTCTGTCAGTTGCTGTAGGGACTGAAGCAGGGAGATTTGCTCCTGAGGGTTTTCAGTTTTCATCTAGGCAGAAGAGACAATGACACACTTCACCTCAAACACACCGACTACATGAACAGCTCGTCTCTTATTGGACTGAGCTGATAAATCGACCTGGAAGCTGTACATATAACTGGCCTTATGTCATCACATACTTTGTATGAATCACAGCTGCAAAGAAAAAAGTAAATGAAGTAAATGGAATAACCTTATCGTTGTAAAATGTAACTTTGTCACTTTTTTCTAAAAATAAGTGCTAGGGACAGCCAAAAATAGACCGGCTATTTTTGCTGGGTGTATTTTGGATGAATACCATGTACTCTGTGATGCTATGCATACAAGGAAAACGTATTTTGTTTTCCGTTTTCACTTTGGGGGAAAAGCATAAACGATCGTTCACTTCACATTGTTGCATTATGACTCATTAACTGTGTTTAGATCAGAAATATTTAAACACTCCAGGCAGCTTCATTTGGTCTCAATCACAGGGTCTCGTTCTGTTACTATGAATGGTCAGTGTACTGACTGCAGTATCCGATCACTCAGTACACGCTGCGGTTACGTCTTCATATGTTGTCACGTTCTGAAAGCTATTTAACCTTGTAATCAGTAAGTAATGGAAAGCCAGTGATGGGCTTAATGTTTAAATATCATCAGTCTGTCAGAGATGATGTTCAATTCACAGTCTGAATTTTTACCTTATTCTGTGACGCTTCTCTCTATCATGGAATAACTGAACAGCTTAATTTCTTTGTTTATGTAAAATTCTTTCAGAACATCTGAATGCAAATGTACATTGTTAGGACTATATCTGCAACAGCCTGTTGACTTCAGTGATGAACCAGCTTTGCTTTGTTTGTCTATAGAGTAAAGAAAAACAGACTAGACTTAAAACTGTAAAACTAGCCCCGGTGTCTATAATCTGTGTGACAAGTGTGTGATGCATCCAGTTAAAATATATATTAATTTATACAAGGGATGAATGAGTTCAAGTCAACTAAACTGTATATTATAGAGATAGGTATAGTGGGCATTTTACATTAACTCCAGACACTTGCTAAAACAGAGCAGCACCTACTGTTGGCTGCCTGCCTGCCTGTGAGAGACTTTATCAGCCTTACAAACTGTCCCGAGTGAGTTAAGGCCAGGTGTCCCGACAGCACAGTGGATGAAACAGCCCGGCCGACGGCTGCGGTGTGTTATGTACAGTACATGCCTCTGCTGGACCATAATGAGCCATATTTTAGTTTGTAGAGCTTTTCTCCATGTTGCAGAAGTTTCATTTCTGTCCTGTTCTTTTAAATAACGCCACCATGCTGGTGATGTTTCACACGTGTTAATGTGTACATTATAAAGTGCACCGGCGTAAACTTTCATTCACACTTGCCATAAAATAGATGCTGTGAACCCTGTCCTTGTGTGTGTGTGTCCATTGTCTGTAGCTTTAGATTGATACATGCTATCGTTTTTATTCTTCTGTGCTGCTAGCTGACTCTACCTGTGAAACATTATAGCAGTTACTGTGATTGACAAGGTCTTTTGTTTTATTTGGTACATTATTAGTTAAGAGCAAATGAGAAATACTTTACACTGAAACTAAAGGGAAAAAATGCTAAGTAAATAAACATTCTGAAGGAGAACATAAATATGTTTGCTGTGGAAATGTGATGGTATACGCTGAGACACACACACACATTATACTGTAACATACTCAATCATACATCATTAGATCAGGTATGTATTCAACATATGTAAATAATACATATTATCACGCTAGTAGGATGACATCAGAGATGGCCGCAGTACATTGTGTTTTGTTTCAGGGCACGTATCTGTAATCAGGTTCTATGATGTAGGACAATAGAACAGAAAAGCAGAACACTTCTTTTGTTCTGTCTCTGAGCCACTCTGCTGAATGATGTCATGTTTCTAGAACTGCAGCGAACACTTGAAAGAGCAGATAATCAGAAACACATTGTACCTGACAGAGGCGTTTGCCGAGCTCTGCCTCAGAAAGGATTTCACAGTGTCAGTGCAGTCAGGGAGAGAGGCTAGGGAGAAACCAGCCGCTGACTACAGCTGACAGACACCAGCTATTTGCCAAGATGCATAAAAGAGATCTGTAGCTGTATTGAAGTGAGTTTGGACCGTTTGGTTTTAATTAGGTCTGGCTCCTGGGATCAGCGCTGAAGATACGTTCTTTCAGAACGTTCTAGAAACAAGCAGTCTTCTTGTTACTGACCTGCCTGTCCTCGCACAGACATCTACACATTCCTTGAGTTACACTTTTGACTAATAATCTTATTTTTAATATATTCGTTTACATCACACACCAAAAATCTTCAACAGTCTGTGTTCAGCCAAGAGACTTTAAACACTATGTATCATTGTTAGAGTGTGCGGGACAAACTTTACAATCGGTTAATCACTGTGTCAGAGAAGTAAACATTCAAGGGTAAAACACTGTGTGTGCTATCAGAAAAATCTGACCAGTCACTGACAAAGGTAAAATAACCTTAAAGTGACACCTCACCCAAAACAGAATTCTGTCATCAGATTCTTTTTTCTGTGGACCAGAAGGAGAACTTTTGAAGAATGTTGAGAGCGCTCTGTAGAGCTCTATAAAACTCTCTAAAAGCATTCTGAACGTGCCAGCCTGCTCTTATTGGAAAAACACAGTTATGCAGATTTCTGCAAAATGAGAAATAAATTCTGCATACAAGAATGATGAGACAATCAGTGCTAGATTGGAGATATGCAAAACTTTACATTTCAGTTTGTTTCTCACACAAAGCTGTCAAATATCTTTAGAACAGCATATGAGTATATAAGTATAGCTTTTGTTTAAACTTTTATCTGTATGCTTATATACGCATAAATATGTATATGTTGATTCCACAGGGGTATGTTTAGGTAAAAATTAACAGCTGGTGGTGTTGTCTGAGGTCAGAAATAAACAGAGCTTTGTTTAAAGATATGTTAGGCTTTATGCTGTTAGGCTGCATTTCACAGATGTATCTTCATGAAAATTTGAGTATTTTGTTTTAATGAGATAAAGTTAAAATAAATCAGACTCATGATAGCAGCATGTGAGGAGCAGCTTAAACATTCTTCTGTTATTCTTTTTGTGCTCCACAGAAAAAAGAAACTCAACTCATAGGAGTTTCCTAAGACATGAGAGTAAGTAAATGACTGTAGATACATTTTTAATTTCATGTTTGGGTTTAGCTATTCCTTAGGAATTTGAGCCCCTCTTACTTGTGCCCCAGCCATCTGTGTACAGATCACATTTTAACACCGTTGATATTGCTTTAAGTATTTCAACAATATTTTCAGTTGTTTTCTCCCTTAGACTGGATACTTCAACAATTAAAATAATTTGGACTTAAATACTTGGCACAGAAAGCAGAAATAAGCATCACACCGACATGAATATATTATTACAAACACAAGAACTTATTTGGAAAAAATTGCACATCTCTGAATCAGACAGGCCTGATAAAAGTGAAGTTCTGAGAAATGTCCAGCACAAATATACAGCGCTAACTCCAGCTCTGGTGAAATGAAGCGTATCGTGAGGATCAGTGTATACGGCTGTATTATGAAGGAGGTTAAATACTCACAGCATGTCTTCAGGGGAGAATGAGTGTATTCCTGCAGTCCACGCTTACTGAGGAGCACACAGATCTCTCTCTTCCCAGCTGCTGAGGAGAAATGCCTGAGTTACTCTGTGCTGCCATCATCATATCCGCGAGAGGAATCTGTGGAGAGATTTTATCAGCGTTCTCCTGTGTGTTTTTACATTGCTGCATTTTAATAGAGATAAACAGACATTTTGGAAATATTCTTGTTGAATTGTAATTATGGCTTTATGCCGATGTCTCTGTGAGCTGGTTTTATACATATTAAATCTTCCCATGTGAAATATTCACATATACGCTCTAAGGGAGAGATGCTATAGGGCATATTTCACATACACAGGTCAGTTGTGGTCTATAGTTTGCTCTTTATTGTTGTATGAGGTTATTGGTTTTACTTATTTTTAAGACTGTTGATTGAGTGTTTTGTTGCCTGCAGTGGCTTTCACACATTTTTATTAGTCAAAGTTTTGGTAACTCTTGGTCTTCACACATTTTTAAGTTTGGGCTAAGTATCCAAATACATTTTGGGGGCCACTGTACAGCACATTAATGGATTCATTTACACATATTTCACTGTAATAAAAGTCTACCTTTACATCTAGGCACATCATTTGCACTGCAAAGCAGAGAAAAGCGGTTTTGTTTAAGTTTCAGGAAAAATCACACAGGCAAGCCAACGTTAACGCTACGGTTTCAGGGCTGTCTGGTCTGACAGGAAGTTGGGGTTGTGACCGCTTCCCTGGTTGAATTTTCAGAATATGTTTAGTGAGTGATTTATACATACCCACAAAATGACAGGGCAGCTAGAAACTGTAATCGCTGAATGAATTATATAAGACCCCCCAACCCTCACCTGCCCATTACCTTTAACTTGTTTTGCAAGCGCTCAGAACATCTTTCTGTAATGTTTCTTGTTTTACAGCTGGCTGTAGTCAGTCTTACTCATGATGATGATGACATCACAGTCTAAATTTAGAGAGAAATGTGTGTTGGTGAGCTATAATTGGACCCTCCACTAGCCATGATGTCAGGTTTTTGCAGTTTTGTCTGAGCTTTGAAAGAGTTCTTATGTCATCCAACACCAACAGAGACGGCTGTGTTTTTTACACTCTGCTTAAAATGTAATGGCAAAAATAATCAGGAGTATTTGTTCCACTGCAACAAACTGAAAACACATTCCAGTTAAACACATTCCAGTTAATCCAGTTCAAGCTGAGACGTTTGAGAGAAAGACTCTCTGTGGATCGCGGCCCTTTACAACATTCACACTGTGAATTGTGTGTCCTCTTCTCTCATGTATTAGCAGTAATCACACATGTTGGTAAACCCAAGAGGGAAACAGAGTCATTTGACTGTCTCCATTTCTTTACTGGTTGTTTGTGTAAAGTTGTGTGTATCTGAGTCAGTAACCATGTTATGAAAGGTCATCCTGTTGATGTCTTAACCTGGTCTGTAACGTAATGTTTAGTTAGTAAAAGAACATCAAACGTCCAGATGGGAAGAAATAAAAAGTGTTTTGTGAAGCATCGTGTGGACAAGAATCTTACTGGTACAATTTTATCTGCTGTAAATATGTTGATTGAATTTTGGTTTCGATTGTATAAATCTATCAGTTCAGTTTTTTTGTGTGACTGGAAGGCATGTGGTAATAAAATTGAGTCTTTCCTGATTGACTGGAGCGGACTGCAAGGTTGAATTCTGCAGTGAATTATAAAGCAATGATACACTTTTAAAGCAGAACATTGCCCGCAGCAGTGAGGTAACTGAGAATATAAACAGCTAGTGATTACATGAGATGCTTTGATCTTACAATAACGCTGCAGCAGTGATGTGCAAAACTGTTGCCTGCTTTTATTGCAAACGTTCTTCAGCTT
Source organism: Yasuhikotakia modesta (assembly GCA_036877545.1). NCBI lineage: Eukaryota > Metazoa > Chordata > Actinopteri > Cypriniformes > Botiidae > Yasuhikotakia > Yasuhikotakia modesta. Next base: position 6,881 of record JBAJNP010003599.1, on the reverse strand, counting down.
GTTAAATTAGAGGAAACCGTTCAAAAATGTCAGAGGAACATTTCACAAAGCAGACATATTACAGATAGCACTCTGCCATAATGTCACTTTTCATTTCTCATAAATATGAAGACAAAATTGCCTTTAATCCAAACGTCAGTGACGTACGCAATGAAAGAACTCAGATAAACAGCAGGAACTGTGAGGAGATGCAGTGTTGTGTTGAGTTATGTGTGCTGGCATGTGCTGTCTGTTTTCAGTGTGTCCTCAACACAGAAACTTCACAAGCCCTCCAGGGGAGACCAATAAGATCCAAATGCTCAATGAAGCAAACTTCAAATAACATTAAAGTATATTACATTTTCCCCCATAAAGCATCTTGCCCAGTAGCTCAGTGCTGAAGCAGTGAAGGAAGGGATTATAGCAGTGATAATTGTAATGTGTTCAAGGGAATTATAATAGCAAATGCATTTTGTGCAAAACAAAAAACCCTGTTTGGGCAAAGACTGAGGCTGTTGATTTAATAAATCTAGGAATGTCTTGAGGTCTTGGATGGCGTTTGATATTAAATTATGAAATTTCTGATTAATGTCAGATGAATTTCTCAATATACTGTTTGATATTCCAGTGATTTAGGTTAATCCCGAGGCAAAATCTTTCTTTAATTACAGAGTTGTGTGTACAGAAATGTTTGCTGCAATTCTTCACATTCTGAACAAACACGTGCTGCGCTGAGCATATGTGAAGAAAACATTAGCGTGTCAGAGCAACAGAAATGTTTCTATTGCAGGAGACGGGTCCAATAAAAAGAAGCAATAGTTAATGAATAGAAACCATATAAAGCTTTGAAAGTAAATTCTGTCTAAAAACATTACCAATTGGTTTACATTTCATTTTAAAATCGTCAAACCAGATGCAGACAGTCTCCTGCCAGCATGATGACATTGAAACAACTGTGTGTAATATCAGAGAATACCAGGTGTCTGTTTTATGTGCGTTTCTGATCATAGGAGCCAATCAGAGGCGAGAGAGATTTGAATACACAGTCATACACAAATGTAGTTTATATAATAATATCTTTAGTGTATTTGTACAATCACTGACTAAACAAGCTCTATTTAATCAAAGTAATAAATGAGGCTCCCGCTTGCTGCAAATTTCAAACACATGCAACGTGATACGTTTCATTTGTCTAAAAATCATCTGTTGGGATATGAAAGTCTAGCACAGCCGCGTAAAAAAGCATGCAAAGAAATAGTTTTTTAAACACGCAGCTTTTCATAACATTGTAGCAGAATGCTGTAATTTAACAGGCCTGCTGTGATTGACTTTACGGTTGAAGCTGTGCGCTGTGTGTACACAAACCTAAAGACACATGACAAACAGTGTCTCATAAAATAGACATTTTTTCTTTCAGCTTTCTCTGGAGTGTCTAAACATCATGTAGCTGTGACTTTAATCTGTCAACAGATTATGAAGTACATTCCCAGCACGCCAACATAAGCAGAGGTCTGTTGTTCTAAATCCTGAGAGACATCTTAACACTGTCTGGAGCTGCAGTGCTTACAGAAAAACAGACTTGTAATATGTCCAGAAACATATCTGCAGCCTTTATTCCATTTTATAGTCAATCCAGACAATACAGAACAATCATAAATAGCATTCCACATGCATTCCCTCTGATGGCTCCTGATCTGTCCAAGTGTCTCATTTTTCAACATTTTCTGGATTGGAGAAAAAGCGTTTACATTCCTGCACTTGTCCTTTCATTCGGCATTCAGAGAAATGTAATAAATCTGGCAGGACTACAGTCAGACAACAACTGGACGTGTCCACAGGCGGATTAGACGTGCGCTTCTTTTCTTTAAGAACTACATCATAATTGGGCAAAAAGAGGGCAGTGGTGATGTCATTGTTACAACTGTTTCTGTTTCAATGCTAACAATTGAAGAATGTTACAGTCAAACAGGATGTCTGAGAGCAAAATCTGTTTTCCTGATTTATATGTAGAATAAGTGGAATAAAAACACATCTCAGATCTCAGTGAAGACGGCCGTGAGCGTGTGTGTGTGTGTGTGTATATGAGTGTGTGTGTATATGAGTGTGTGTGTGTGTGAGTGTGTGTGTGTGAGTGTGTGTGTGTGTGAGTGTGTGTGAATGTATGTGTGCGCTCTGCGTGCCCTCACTGGGACAAACGCTGATGGAAATTATCAATCAGCGGGATAAACTGTAAACAGGCAAATGACGTGGGACAATATAAAATGGAAAATTCAAATAAACAAGAGTGGGCCTGTTTAGAGGCACCATCTCTACAATAGACTCAGCACAGGCCATTGAAGTAATCATTAAGAGTCTAAACTCACAGCCAAGGGACTTTAAATAAACAGTGTTCTTCCACAGCCATATACACATACCCTAAATTTACTTTAGCCAAGTTGTTGAGAAACTGAAGGGTAAAGCGCACAGGCTGGTTGTAATGTTGGTACCCGTGAATCCACGTAAGGATGTTTCATGTCTAAACTGAAGCACTGAAAGTGTGTGGGTGGCTCAGCACAGCTTAGATGACTCTTTTAATGGATTGTGTATTTTTGTGTGTGGCAAAACATGACATACAATCACATTGTAATAGTTCTTTACGAGCCTTGAAATGGTCTGGATGTTTGTTATAGAACAAGAGAAATATATAAAAATAAAGGGTTTTGCAGGTTAGGAGAAGGAAACTAAAGGAGTTACAGCCATTTGTGCAACATACACATCATCTGATGCTTTAATTGTATTATAGTTCTGTAGATGTTTTATCATTGTTTGTTTGGAGGGTCAAAAGTGTGGAATGAACTTCGTCTAGCAACAGCGTGTCAGTTTGTTTTTATCAGCTAAAACATGTATATTATTAACACTGTTACGCTAGTAATCACAGATTTAGTTGTGCTTTTTTAGATTTCACTTTTGCTGCTGTTTCTCTCCAGTGAACCGTCTCCAGTGGTGATGATGCCCACAACTGTTTCCTCAGTTCTGAGGCTAGAACACGACCGTATCTACAAGCTGTAACCATCGGCTGAGTCCAGCTGCAGCATGATCAGCCCGATCGGGTCAGGCCCAGTTACATTAATAATCGTGTCCCTGGCTTTACATACTCTTTATATTTGACTGCAGTAACAGCTTCATCTACAAGCCTCGCAATTTGTCATGTGTCACAGCATCTGTATGGACACTGTAAGCCTGAAAACCAGATTGTGCAGAAGCACTCGTCACGCACGCCTGGTTCTGCTCAAACTGCCCTTTATTTTACACAGCAAGAGAGTTAAAGATGAGGCTTCTGAACTTTGCATCCATTCCAAGCTGAAAGCTGTGTTACAAATCCAGAACTGATTTATAAAACCTTAAACTGGGTTCGGTCCAGGAACAATCGTCAGGGTTACCTCATGCACAGATCCCTTGCTTTAATTGAGCTTTAATTGGCGCTGATTGTGTGGCTGTTGGGGGAGGTTAGTGAGAAGAAACACAAGCCCACAGTGGAACCGTCCTTCTGTGAGTCAGGTGCTAATGCTAAAGACTGTGACTAGCAAAGTCTCCACTCGTGTGAATCCAGTGAGTTGTGCTCCCTCACTTACACTGAGGTGAGCTGAGGGTTGAATCTCTCTCCAGTGCCCTGCTGACACCTGTTGCCTCAGTTCTTCATTTGACATTAGCCAGGACTTTATTCCTATTGTTTTCTGTGGCGCTGTTTTCTACGTATCCAATTTTCAGGACCTGCACATGGTCATTTATCAAGTGCAGTAAGTGTATTTACTCTGTGTCTTTTCAATTTACAGCTGTAATTGTAATCAGAAGAGCAAAATACATTTGTATTTGATATGAGTGCATAAGAAACCCTCAGATCTTTAACATTTGGTACAAATTCAGACCATATAGGGAAGGCCGAAGGTATTTGAAACACTGAAACACATGGCTAACTGCTAGTTTTGCTCCCAAATTTCTTCCATCTATTTGTTCCCACCCATCTACCACAAATATTACATATAATACATATAAATCAAAGAGTTACACTGAACTTACTGTGTACATGTGTGTTGTTCTGATGTGAGTTCTGTTCAGTTGCTGTCAGTAACTGTGTCACCTGCCTAAAAGTCATTCAATGCAAAAGAGAATAAGAGCTTATGACTGCTGAGAAAAACCTGTCTGTGTTTTATCCCTAATATCAGAGCATCATAAAAAATTATGTGATTGGCTTTCAAAAAGTGCCACAACTCTTTAAGCCAAGGGTCTGTCTGTTGTCATGCATAAAACACATCAAAATGCACTTGAAAGGTTATAAGCGTAGTTATTTAAAGCTGAGTTACAGATGTTTCTGGAGTTCTGCTGGTTGGTTCTGGCAATGACAGTCACAGCTCTGATTCCCTGAAAACACACGAAACGGATCAAACGTGACTACACTGCGAGTTGCTTTAGATATCAAACACATAAATGTTAGCAATGCTAGTAATCAGTGTGTTTACATTTAGTTAAGAACATGTTTTGTGCAACAATTAGCTGTTACAGTCATCCATACTGCACTACATGAGTACAAACATACTGAAAATGGAGTTTATAGCAGTGCTTGGCTCATTTGACTTTAAATGTCTTTAGATTCAATGTGCAAACAGTGTAATAATGGTTGTCTAGACAGACATTTGGTTGCAGAAATTCTACTTTGGTTGCCTAAAACATTATGATGTATTGAGAACGAGAAACTGATTAAAATAGTGGAGATTATTGTGGGATTATTAAGGGGGTAGCGGTGGAGGTTGTTGGCTAACAAAAATAGTTATTGTAAGTTCCAACATCTTGTAAAACATTTCCTAACTGAAGTTGGATCATGCTGGGCATCTGTTCACACAAGGCGGGCCTGTTTTAAAATCAAATAAAGCATTTGTACCACAAGTTCACTGACATAATGCTCAGAGAATCTAAAACAACTTGATTCTTGTGATTCCAGAGGCGTGTAGGTAAGATTTAAGTGTTATCATCAGAATTGACATCATGCTTTGAGTCAGAGGCTGTTATCTGTAGATGCTGTGAATGACTCGCGTGACTCATGGCTTCACACACAAGCGCTGATTTGGGTTTAATTTGTTTATTGTCATGACAGATGAACACATTAAGTTCACATTTACACAGTTTCAGTGAATAAGTACAAAAGGCTCTGAGCTGTTGTTAATAGTGAACGGCAGATGGCAGAAACGCTTTCATGAAAACGTGTTTCTCAGCATCAGTCTGAGGTGGAGGAGGCCTGTCAAAACCCATTAAGACACTTCAGTTGTAATTAGCGAGTAGAATCGTGTGTGAAATTTGGAAAAGCTTCTATTAGATCACTGAACGTGCATCAGTTATTTATGTCGTCCTGAAGGTCCCTAGACAGCCATTACTAACCTAATATCCTGTTTCAGAGTGAGCCTCACTTTAGCCTGTTGGTCTTGGCTATTCACCAAAGCGTAAAAGTATGAAAATTGTCCAGTCATGGCCTGAAGCTCTTGAAACCACCAGTGTTCCCGAGCCCTGCACATGTGTTTAAGAGAAGCCTGCTAAGATAAGTGCCACAGAGCTGGAAGTATATTTGCGGCTGTGTGCCATGCTACATATTTCATTGACCACAATGGTCTGCCAGTGCAGTTATGCTGGGGCACAGATAAACAGCCCACACTTCCTCCAGGCATTTTATCAGCATTTCTCATTCTGGCGGCTTGAACCCTTCCCCTGCAGCGCTAAATGTGTCAAGCCCCTTTGGAGTATGGAGAGGCCAGAAATAGCTTTGACATGTTGTGTGGAGGACATGGAAACAAAGACCACTATACAGCAGGCCTCACTCAACAAACAGCCCTTAGCTTAGAAGACTTAGACTTAGGATGGTGTAAAGAAAGTGTTTCCTGTGTGACAAGCAATAAATAAACAACTCTTAATCATTAAACTGTTTAACAGACTTTAGTACCAGACTTTACTAACATAATCGCCATTATGTCTCTGTATAAGCTGTATGATGTGAAAACACTGTTTCTTCTGAAGACCATGTTTCATTCCAGCTGAATCAGACGTGCTGCTGTAGCGCCCTCTAATGGCTACACACGGGAATTACAGGAGCACATTTTATTTCAGGTCTGTGGCTGTTTGTGTTAGTTTCTGTATCTGGGAGAGAATGATTGGAAACAAGTTAACAATGCACATACACAATGTGCTTGATATAGCATAACAGAACCCTGATATATATATATATATATATATATATATATATATATATATATATACATAGTATATATACTATGTGTAGCTCAACTGGTAGAGCATTGCTGTAGCAATGGTTGTGGGTTCGATTCCAGGGAACACAAGTACTGATAAAATGTTTGTGTTCGGTTCACTGTAAGTCGCTTGGCATAAAATAAATAAATGTATTTCTCTGCCATGCAGAAAAGATATGACAATAAACAAACCTGACTTCATTTATATTTCATTCATTCAGATAGATTGACATTTGTCCATAATAACCGTGTGCTATCTGTACTAGTATAACAGTAACACAATAGTAGTTAAAGTTAATAGTTAAAGCTGCAGTAAATCTGTCCTCTCCTGCGCTCTCTAATGCTTCCATCTAACGGGCTGTTCAGGTTACTGCATCCTTCAGCTCTTATGCTTTGTTTTGGTCGTCTTGGTTATTTTGTGATGTGTTCAGTGATGTGAAGAAATCTGTACCCAGAGACACTGTCAAGTTAGGCATACATTGCACCTACTGTCACAGGCAGGATGAAGACCAACACGTGGCTTTATAATAGCACAACTATAATGACATAAATGAACATTTCTTGTCATCAGATGTGAGAATCACACACTGACTTGCACAAACAACAGTTTTGGTTGTATTTTCTTTTGCTGAA
>JBAJNP010003598.1:0-38544 GCA_036877545.1 Yasuhikotakia modesta | reverse complement strand
AAATTCTGTCCTTGAGTTTGTTGTAAAGAGCAACAGTGAAATGCTTCTGTGAAGTAAATCTATGCTTTTAATGTGTTGCAGGCTCACTCGTCACAGCTGGGTGGGCTGTACGGTGTCCCACCTGCTAGTGCCATTTCTCACCAGCACACAGTGAGTAAACAGCCTATCAGCTTGTTATATTTAACTTCTCAATAGCAAACGTTAATTTAATCATTTGTAAAACAATTGCTGAAGTTAACAAGTTTGAAGCTCTTTCCCTAGTCTAGTTGGAAAGCACAGACATAAAATGCTGTTAACTCCTGAATGACAAACCTGACTTGTTCAGTTTATCACTAACACCCGAAAATAAACAGTGAATCATGGGATTACTACAGTTCACACGCACATGTTGGGCAGGTCCTTTAGAAACAGATAAGAGGTTTGCGCTCTCAAATTACATTGTGTGATTGATTGTTTTTGCCAAACCTGTAAACCTTCAGGGCTAAACCTCCAGTCTGTGGTACAGTGAGCAGTGGAATTGTGGGTAGTCATTAAAACTCTTTAATTTTCCAAATCTCTTCTAAAGAAATAATTGCTATGGAGTTTTTGTTGAATGAATTTTTGTTTAACTTTTACTGCATCATTTCAATATTTCAACCATATTTTAGACATTGTATTAACATTGCTTGGTTATAATACATTCCTTGGTTGTAATAACATTTTTAATATGTAATGCTTTTTAAACAACTAACAACTTAAGAAACATTATTGATTATTAATATAAATGATGTATCATGTTAAAAATGTTTCTAACTTTACTGCAAAAACATTTTTTGGCAACTTCGACAAAACTTTAACAAAACATTAGCCAAGATTTTGAGAATGTTTCCTGTCAGCAGTTGGGTATATTGTTTAATAGTGATGTGTCTTGTTTTCTGCTCTTTTCTCCTCAGCAGGCTCCTGAACAGGAGGTGGTCTACCTCTTTATTCCAACTCAGGCTGTTGGTGCTATTATTGGCAAGAAGGGCCAACATATTAAACAACTGGCACGATTTGCAGGAGCCTCCATTAAGGTAAGAGCTCCCAGCTACAAACAATGCCACTGCTGTGATGTTACATCTGTAACATCAAGCACCTTTTGTTGCCTGACTAACACCTCACGGATCAGTTAAGCGCATTGATAAGGTCCTATCAATCACACACAGATTTGGCCTAGTGCTGCGACGTGGGTGAGCCAATCAACTATAAGCCTCTCTCTGTTGATTCGGCCCGTGGGCTGCTGGGTAGTCAGGAGAGGTTAAGGGGTTCACCACCTACAGTTCAGTGACAGTGGCAGTCAGACTGCCTCAATATAATCGATTATCTGTATTGATCTCATCATAGCAATTTAAACTGTTTATTGAAGTGGAAAAGTGACCACAGAACTGCAATACAAACACAAGCCTGAGAAATTTTACCTCCCAGGTATTTGTCACCTGGGAATTATTGGGAACAGAGACCTCTGCTGGCAGTTTAATGTGACTACAGCATAAACCAACAACTTGATCAGTTAGCCTCTATTAACTATTGTTATCCTAGTAAAACATTTTGACATCTGTCCATTTAGCAGACGTTGCTATCAGTGGTTCATGAAGCAAATAATGAAAACATAAACATTTAAGACTTGACTTAAAATGCGTTAAACTTCTTTTTTATTTTCCTTGATAATAAAGAAAATAAACTGTTTTTCATATGTTGTAAGAATTATTACTCAGATATTTATTGAGGGGTCACACTTTTAACACACAGTTGTGTGCAGCTAATATTGTGTGAGTCTGAGACTGTTGATGTTGCAGATCGCTCCTGCAGAGAGTCCTGATGTCACTCAGAGGATGGTCATCATCACTGGGCCACCTGAAGCTCAGTTTAAGGTGAAAGAACATTCAGTCTCATTAGAGACTGAACATTAGAATATTCACTCACTTTAAAGTAGCATCACAGCATTACATTTAGGGTCAAATCTGATGATGATGAATGAGGGCTTCCATTTTTCAGGCCCAGGGTCGGATATTTGGGAAACTGAAAGAGGAGAATTTCTTCACCGCAAAAGAGGAAGTGAAGTTAGAGACGCATATAAAAGTGCCGTCTTCAGCAGCCGGAAGAGTCATCGGAAAAGGTGGCAAAACGGTGAGAATACAGTGAGAGACAGTTACTGTGGGAAGTGATGTCATTCGCAAATTCGCTAGGATGACTGAAATCATTTTTGAAATATTTTAGAGGTCGTCTTTGTGACTTAATTTTGGATAATATTATGCAACCGTTACTGTTACTCTAGAACTGTCTCTAGACAGACTGGTCCAAATCTGCTTGAGTTGTTTTTCTGGATTATTTAGAGAACTGCAGGTTTTGTTTGCCCAGCCTTCTAGGAAATATGTGGCTCTATTTGGAGAGCTCAGACCACAGACATGGATCATTTGTAGAGCAGCTTTCGGCCCATAAGCACAAGAGCAGCAAAATTCCTGCAGTGTGATGCAGTTTTGTGTGTAACCAATGAGCTAAAGGGTTTGTATTCCATGTGCGGGTCTGACTGACATTTGAACGCTTTGACTGAACTGCCATTATGAGTGATGAGCGATGATGTCACTGGTTTCTCTGACAGGTTAATGAGCTGCAAAATCTAACCAGTGCTGAGGTCATAGTGCCGCGGGACCAAACCCCCGATGAAAACGATGAAGTCTTTGTCAAAATCAGTGGCCATTTTTTTGCCAGCCAGGTAAGTGCTATGAGCTGCAGAGATACAATTTAAAGAAGTAATTTCAGCTTCAATATCTTGCATCTAAAGACTCCAATTTAAGTGTTTTAGATAATCAATTATGCTTTTACACAGATTGCAATTCTGATGTGTAACAGAACTTTGGTTGTACTACAGTAAATATTTTCTGTAATACAGATATAAATTCTGAAATGGTTATCTATAGTGGGCCACTGAGAATTATTACAAACATAATTATCAAATGTTATTTACACTGAGGAGCTGGAGGCATATTTACATTCAAATGATGATTCATTTACACAGAAACTAAACAAAACGCATAATTACAAACTGCTAATCATCTGTATTCAGTCAGGATTAACAAATAGGTGCTGGTTGAGTTCAGATGAATCCTATTGGTCCACGGTATCACTCCACGCGTTTTGATTGGCTGTGATTTTATCAGGTGAAATTAGCATAATTACAGTGTTTCAAATGATCTGCTCTGGCCCTCCAGACTGCACAGAGGAAAATCAGGGAGATCATCCAGCAGGTAAAACAACAGGAGCAGAAGAACCAGCAGGGTGCCTCCGTGACACAGCGATCCAAGTGAGCAAAAGGGCAGCCCCAGCGGGCACCTGCCAGTGAATGTAGCCCTCCCAACTGGAATCAGACCAGACCGGACGAAGGGGACCGGCCGGGCAGACCAGCAGCCTTGGGATCAAAACCAAAGAACTTCTATCTAGGGGAGATGACGGAGCCACAGGCAGAAGGGCTCTGAGTGCACTGCCAGCTTGGGGAGGGGGTGGGGGGTGGACCGAGAGGAAGGAAGACTATGTTTTAATTGTTCAAACAAACCCTGACTAGGAGAAAACTGGGCATGTGGGGCGTCGGTGATCACGACCGTTAAGAAAGTAAACATTGTTTGCCCCACCTAACCGATTTCTTTATAAACTTCATAATTTTGGCTTAGTGCTTAGTTTAGGTTTAACACCCAGTTTAGAAGCTGTGTTAGTGTACACTGATGCGTTTGACCGGTTTCTTGGGTCAGGAAAGCATGGGTGTGCACAAGCAGTGAGGAATATTTTCTCATAAAGGGTTTGAAATTCAAATTGCAATTTCAATTATTCTGAGCAGTATTCTCACAAGTACACTAGAACACGTACACTGTTATCTTCTTTGCACAAGCCATCAGACGTGTAGTGCACATACACACTTGTGAATGCATAACTGTTTTTCAAATTACGGTGATGATGGGATGAGACTTGTAAACGTAAAGATTGGAAGGACCGGTGGATTATCTTGAACTCTTGTTACTTAGCCTGTGTGTGCCAACAGATGGGGTTCATATCTCATTGAAACATTACTTGTGCATATCTTGCGTTCGATTTTTATTTTCTAGCTTTCATCTCATCTAGTTTGTGCTTTTTTCTCTCCATGATATCAGCCAACAGCTCAACACCAGAACATTTCCCATAAATGTTTTCGCAGCCTCTGTATTACAGTATGCCATTTCACCGGCTTTCCCTACAAAAGGAGGTTAGCAGGAGTCAATTTGAGGTTAAAGTGACGGCCTGTATGGGTAGCGGCCTCATAGCCGTGGATTAGAAACACCTCGTTTGCTTTAGGGGTGTAAAAACAATATAAAGCAAGACTTACCGTCTGAAAGACTTTTGGCACTTTGGCGGTTTGGCATCGGGCAGAATCGTAAACAGAATGTGCACAGAACTGCCTTAATTTAAACAAAATGAAAGGATGGGCAACTCAAAATGTGATTGGAGCATCAGGTTGGGGAAGGATGGGGGTTAATGTGGGACGAGGAGGCACCTTATGATCTGTGGTATACACACGACCGCGTTTGGCTTTAAACCTCTTTGTCAGGGAGCTTTCTAAACGGCATGACAGCTGTGAATGTACAATATGCAGCCTTTTAGAAAGAGCGCCATCTTGTGTTGTTCAGTGAGCCGGTTGGTCAGCGAGATTTCGTTTTGTTTTGTTTGTTACGCAAAACTGATCAACTGTTTCAACCGTTTGCTGGACACGCAGGCATGGATATCCCTTTGTGCTTTATTTTTACTTATTTTGTTCTTTTGACCATGGAAGCTTGTGGCCTTATCGTCACCGGTCTATGACATCACAGACAGCTCCCTCACCCAATGAGAGCTAAGCCTCATCTTCCAGACGCTAGGTTTATGCCAATACACACAGCTTCCATTTGTGTGTATGCGTGTGTGTATATAGATATATATATAAAGAGAGAGAAATATTTATGAATCTATTTTTTCCTATTTTGTGATGAGAGCTATTAATAAGAAACAAAAAACAGTTTTTTGGTGGAACACTGCCATGTTATACTGAAGGGAAGTGTTTATTTTCTTGGAAGTAGACTATGAATATTAATGGTAAACTAACAATAAGAACAGTAAGGTAATTGCCGCAACACTTCAGAATGTGATCAGTGCGCATGTCAGTATTGTGATCTACCTCAGACGTCAGGGTACCTCAGTCCAGTCTTTAATTTCCCCTTTTTTCCACATTTTGTATGCCTTGTAAACTGAAAGTTTTTTTCATTTTAATAATAAAAAGATTAAGAAAAATATTTTAGTCTGAACTCTTCAGGTCCATCAAAAAAAGGAATGGATCTTAAAGCTTTCAAAACCGTATCAGAATTTACGGCGTTCACAGCGTTTACTGGACAAAAACTCGCCTCAGTGCTGAGATTGACAGATTGTGTAATTGAGTCTGTGTGACAAAAAAAACTACAGGGACCCCAAAGGATCCTGAATGTAGGAACTGTACTGATTACTAGATCAGACAAAACGTTTGAACATGGATAAATATATACAGAAAGGTGAATAAAAGTATTGTTGTGGAGAAATGACATGTCTGAGGTCTAAGCCAGCATTCTGGTCATATTTTACAAAAATCTGACTAAATTCAGGAATTGCAGATCAAATTTTTTTAATGTTTTTCTAATTAAAGCCTTTCAGATATGATATTCTCTACAAACCTGGGGTGAAATAAAACCATTTCAGAAGATGTCCAAAAAACAAAACAGCACAGAGTTGTCCACTTACTGTCATGGTGTTTAGTACAAGTGTTTATTTGTAATATTGCAACAAGTGCAGGTATTTCCGTTGCCTCAGACGTACTCTGACCATAGTAGTAAATTCATGGTGGATCTGTTTGCTGGTTGTAAATGCTGTACACCTAGAAGATCGAGGCATAAGTTAAAATCAAAGGTCAATGCAGAGATGAGCAGAGGGTCACTGTTACTGAGGTGCATGAACTTGGCTGGTTTGCTTTCATACAGTAATTCACAAATTGTCTTTGGACTGAACTGCAGAATGTTTTAATCTATAGTTTTTGTATTGGTTTACTATTTCTGGTGATGTATTAAAACTTGACTCTCTGTGAGATTCTGACTCCCCTGCTTCTGATTGGTTCATACATTGAGGAGGCTGGTACTTGATTGGTGCATCTGTAAGGCCTGCCCCCACACCCAATCTTAACCATATTAGGAAGAAACAGAAGAGTCAGAATTTTATAAAGAGTCAGATTTGGATACTACACCTGTTGGGGAGATACTCAGTTGACGTGTGTTACCATAGACCTGTGTAAATTATTATTTTACCTACACTGTAGCAACTCGTCCACATCACGCTTGCCCACAAAGCGTAGCACAGACAGTGTGCGCTAGTGAGCATGACGTCTTGTTAGGTAGGTTAGAACTTGCTAATACATTAATTGCTTCAGAGCAATCAGAAGTTTCACTTATAAAGCTGACCATGATTCTTACGGTTCTTGATTCTGTGAAGGGTTGAGATTTGGCCGGATGAGGCTTTTATTTCCGCTTAATCTCAGGTGTTTGTCACTGGTGGATTTCAGGTTGTGTAGCAGTATAATAACTCAGATCAATTTAACTGTTAGTGTATCTGTAAAATGCGTCAGGCTGTTGATAGACTCATATCTAACGTTCTACAGTGGTTCTTAACTTTTCCTAAAGATTTGTATTTCAGAGCTTTGTCAGGTGTGCATCAGTCGGTATTTAACTCTTACGGAAGCATTAGTCTTTATGTGCATTAACTAACACCACACTGTTATATTGTCTCTGTAGTCTGGTAATTAAGTCGTCTTGCTATCCATTATAATATCCTGTAACATAACGCTAGGGAGAATTGAGGTCTTTGCATTATTTTTTTAGGCCAACAGGCATAGCTAATAAATCAAAGGAATCAGGTCAGTTTAGGATTAGCCGTTGTTTGTAGTGTTGGCATGAATTATCATCTTGGAACGATTGTGGTCGGTTTTGTACCCTAAAGCTGTTAGGGTGAAAGAACTTATATTAGGTGCTGTTCTGTCTGTTTTATATTTGCCATAGGTTAGCATAGACACCAGAGACACAGCTATAGTTGCGTATGCTAGCTAGACTATGACAGCACTGTTCTAGTTGCATTTAACACGGTATGAGAGGAAAATGAGAGCGATGCATGAGAAATCACAAATCACAGGCTGTGAAAATAACTCTTATGCCTTTTCTACATCCACGGCAGATCCATTCCTACGCAGCTCTCTAGCTTCTCATGTTAGTTCATTTTGAGCGATGTGAAACAGACTCGCCTCGCTGCACTGCCTGTCATGTCCCCCCCAGCTGGATTGTGGGTAGTGGGGGGGCGGAGAACTGAGAGCTGATTTTTTTTTTGCTAACAACCATGTTGTTTTGAAATGTAGGTAAACTGTACTGCTGACCAACATGGATTTGAGCAATAAAAATGTTTCTAAAATTCTTTTGTCCGCTGTCACATTATTGTTGACACATCATATTTATACATTTTTCATCAAAGCAGTTTTGGTTATTGATGCAACAGATGATTTATTTTAACTAAATGTACCAAAAATATGCCTATATTTATGATAAACTAGGTTATTATGATAAACTGGTGGAATGATTGGAAAATGGGTTAGATAGTTGCATAACATCAAAAACTGCTGTATTTGTGAAGTGTGTGTTTAGTTACACACATATAAAACTTGTTTATGCATTCTGATCCAAGCATTGCTAATGGCAATGGTACATGGGAAATAAATCCTTTTATTTCACCATCCAACTCATTAACACAAGTAAGCTGGATGGGCTTGTAGTCATTGGCTGTTTTAGAAGCTATGACTTCACACATTGGATGTTTGCCTTTACCAGAAAGACAATAATTCCCATACTGAGTATAAATGTGAATTGGCATGTGTACAGAGTACTGGGTGCGCTCAATTAATATTTACAAGAACACCAAAATATTAAACATTTTTCCACTTCACTGAGGTCTCTCGCTGTTTAAGTGTAACAGACAAGTAACCAATAGTAACCAAACCTGGGAGACAAAAACACACAAACTTCACAAAACTTTTATTACTTATGACGGCTTATGAAAAACAGTTGTGATCTGCTGTGATATGAATAGAAACTGTAATGTACAGTTTGAGAAAACTTATAAATATATAGATTTCTGTTTGCTGATTTGTACATTTATGGCTGGATTAAGATTTCAACAGATATAAACAGACTCAGAATAAGTTCCCAAAAAACTGCAGAACTTCAAAAGCCATTATCTAATTTTTAGTCCCTTGAAAGTTATGCCAGCACGCCTTCTGAGTAAAGAACCTGTAAACATTACATTTTTATAAAAGCTTTAAAAGAGGCTACAAAAGAAATCCCTCAATAATCCCTTTAAAGGTGGAACCAAAGTAAAGGTGGACTGTAGGTGTGACTGTTACAGCGGTCAGCCTACAGATGATTCTTACCAACGCGCAGTCAATGCCATGAGGTGAGTGACAATATCTCTTAAATCCCAAAACGTTTATTGTTAAAGTCTGTTTGGGTTTAGGTCTCAGCAATTCACAACACACTAAAGTTTCAAACAATGTTTAATCAATACAACCTTAGTTGATCTTGCTTTTGTTTGTATGGTTTACAAGCATTTGGTTTTGATTATCTTGCAAATGTAAATATTTTACCCTAATAAATTATGTAAGTAAAAATGTAAGTTAAATAAAATGACATTAAATAACTTTTATAAAGCCCAAAGAAAAGGATCTTGCACCAGATTATTTTAATATAGTATTTTCTTGAGCCTTGTCGTTGTCCCAACTAACATAACAATAACTTCCTTTATAACAGCTGTAACAGCCATAACTATTCTAGACTGGACTGTGTTATTGAGTGCAGTCATTATTATCAGCCATTTAAATCAGGGCTCCATACTGAAGAGTAACTTTTACCATATCCTCATCCTTCACCTTCATGGCATCTCAGGGACCATTAAATGTGCCCAGGGTCACCCCAAGGTGGCAGCTGGGGTGATATGTGGTGACAATAACATAGTGGAGGTTAGATTATGAAACACACCCACGTACATACATTGTCAAGTTCAACATGCTTCTCTGACATTAATAGGGGATGATAAGGTTTTTGATATCAAGGTTTGATGTTTATTTGTAAGTTTTCAGAGTTTGGTTAAGGTTGTTTTGTGGTTATTGTATTTAATTTGTACCAGTTTATTGTTTTCCCTAATTTACTATTACATGGTATGATTACAGCAAGAAAACTACTGTTAAAATATGAAACTGTCCCACCAGGTGTCAGTATAGTACATTATTTTTGTCTTACCGCCTCAGGGATAAAATGCAAATTCTGTCATTATTTACTGACGTTGTTTCAAAAGCATATGCTGTAATATTTCAGTAGTTTCTTCCATGTAGTTATATGACTATATCTGTCAAAGCTCCAATAAGGATAATAGAATGGGGATGTAACAACATATATAGTTTAAAGTTAGATACAATTTATATAAACGTATTACCTTAAATGTGAAATTAACTGGGACATTTATGTTCATGATAAGATTATCAGAGAGAAAAAATAGTTATCTTGTCCTACACAGCTTTTACGTTTCAAGGAGTTTTAAGGATGTAGTCAATAGTGCATAGTTGCAGTGTTTCACTCCTTTACAGCTACTTTTTTTGCTTGAAATGATGTGAGCATGAGTAAGTTGTTTTTTATATTAATTTATTATCATTTATTAATAATTACATTAATTTTCCTATAACTTATCAGACTTGTTTCATCATTTTAGTGGGAATTTAATCAATCAATATCATCATAAATAAAACAGAAAATTTGTTCATCATTTAATCCAGGATCAATTTCTGTTGCAGGCCATCATGTCTCTGCTCAGGAAGCTACACAGAGCTGGGCGTTGTTGACCAAGTCACAGATGGGAGTGTTTGTAAGTTAGCTGTAGGTATGTTATGGACATGTGGAGCATGTGAAGTAGATTCAGAAACATACCAGATAAATCCCACAGCAAAGGGAATTAATGTTTCATGTCATTGTCAATGGATTTCAGAGTTACATGCTTTTCATCTATATTTCAAGAATAGAAAAAAGGGACAAACTGTCTTAGAATATTAATTTAGACTCTTTAGATCATTAAAGAATGAGTTTAAAATGTATATTTTCAGAGTGATTTTTTTTATATTAACAATAAATGTCTTGACAAGTATTACTGATCTTTTATTCCCTTTCATGATAAGATGGTCTTGAAATCACCTCAGACTGGTTCGGAAACTTGCAAAATGCTTCTGGCTGTTTCTGAAGGCTGTTTTCAGGAACTCTTTGCCTGTCGGTACAGCAGTATTAAAACACTGGGCTTTTATGGGTCAAGTAGAGTCAAACCTTGTTCGTACTGTCGCTTGGAGAGCGTTAAATCACGCAGTACCTGTAGAATAACTGGAGACTTCCTTGCTACGCTTCGGAAAATTTATCTTTTATTTCCCTTAGCAATAAAAACGTTACATAAGAACAATTAAAACAGCCTCTCTAAAGTATTACTGCCAAACGATTGAACTTTCCAGATTTATAGTGTTAGTAACGATTCACTGACCTCTACAGAAGTTCAGAGGAACGTCTCCCCTGAGAAAGAACAGATTAGGATGGCCCAGAAGAAATACTGACTCGAGATAAACAGTTTTGCTGACACTGAGGGAGTCGGATGTCCAGTAATGTGAATGTGGCGAGCGACCCTCCTGCGGAGAGATCAGGGATCGCATGGAGTCAGGATGAGCTTGGAGGGAGATTAAAGATTGGCAATGCTGCTAATGCGCTCACTGTAATCACATGCTGAGCAAAGATCAGCCCGGACAAATCCTGACAACTAAATGGAATACCGGAGCAGACATGGGCCAGGTATGGTGGACACAGCCAGGTGTGTGCGGTTTAGGGACTCATGATCAATGCCTGCTGTACATGATCTAAAGCAGTCGAATTTCAGTCAGAGTGTAAAGATGTAGATTCATCTACTTGCATCTAATAACCTTAAATTATCCTGTTCTTTATTTTGTAGTTTTATATTTTGTTGCAATTCAGTTACGTCATTCTCAATGCTTCGTGAGATGTGGTAGTTACCAAAAAGTTAACATATACAACTTATATTTTTGGCTGTATTAAATAAAATCTGTAATATATTGTTTATATTGTTATAGATTGAAGCTCTTTGTTCAGGATTATTCTGAGAAACAAATGGGAAAAACACCAAGGCGACTGAGTGGGTGGTCAATGTTGTGATCCACTGAACAATGTAGTCCATCTGTTGTGTGTTGATTTTGTTGTGTTTATTTACTTAATTAGATGAGAAGCATTTAGGAAATCAATAGTGTTAACCTAACAATCCCTCCATCTCAGCTCTGACTATAAGAGATTTATCTCATTTTCCATTCGCTAAAACATCTGCCACATGCACCTATCAGAATCTGACCCAGTGCTGCTTACAATAAATCAGTGTTAGTGATTCAAGTCCTGCCCACAAAATCACAGATTAAATGCAGATACATCTGTGGAGTCCAGCATAGCACAGTTTACTGGACAGTCAAGCTTTCATTATGCATGAGCTGTTATATGATAAAAAAAACAATATTTATTTGAATTTAAAAAATTCAATATACTATTCATAATTTAATGAAAAGGATCGTCAATTTCGAAATGTCAGTTTCTGATTCTGCTGGCCCTTTAAGACACATGACAGTGACCCAGATTCCAGAGAGAGAGAGATAGAGAGGGAAAGAGAGATGACTCTAATGTAGTTTGAAGCTATAGTGAATCAAACACTGCACTGGTAATCCTTTCAGTGAGGCAGAAAGTCAAACATTGGGACCGCTGATAAATTCAGAAAAACTGACATTTTGATGGGCTGTATTATATGTGTGTGTTGGTTTCTTGAGCGTAAAGCTCTGTGTGCATGTGGGAATAAGCGCAAATGTGTGTTGCAGGAGATGTGAACTCAAATCAGACTTTCTAAAGTGTTGTGTCCGTCAATCTGCTTTAAATACTATGACTGACCTTAGACTCTCTGGAAAGCAAAACTATTTTAGGAAGTGATATGGATTACCATAAAAATTTGGGAATTATTGGTAGGCTCTGCAAATTCGACTTCATATCCTTACTTTGTATAATTCTTAAGCAAAATGAAGTGAAAGGATTTAGAGTAGTTGCCATATTTGAGATAAAACAGCAACTTTAACCAGTTTCCCATACAGATCTGTCAGTCAGCTTAGGAAAGCAATGCAGAGTTAATCATTGCCTTTGTCCATCACCGTAGTTTTCATCTGGGTTAGTATTTGAAGCTTTTGGGTTCTTTTACAGGCAAACCACAGTCTTCCTGAAGACCTAGCATGCTTAGCACACCCTGCCCTTCCAATCTGGATGCTCTTGTGAAGCTGTCACTATGCGGGTTCAGAATAAGGCTGAGGGAGTTATGGCACCGTTGGCATGTATTCGGGCAGTGCGGGCAGCCGCTACCCTGTCTTACAGTCAGGGTATGAAGTGAGAGAATTAACTGATGGCCTTTTGTGTTGTTGCTAGTGTGATAAACATATGTATGTCATCACTACTCAACCAGAGCATATTGATATCATCTATCTCTTTGGTTATGGTTTCCTGAGACGCAGAGGTGGGCCCATGTTCTATGCCAGCATGGTGGGTCTGGGAAGAGTTCTAGCAAAGCTGGAACATTATCACAGTGTCCGTCCTAATGTGCCTCATTTGAAACCCAGTCATCTGTTGAAAAAAACTTGTGGCTTGTGGTAGCCCTCCTATCCAGAAATGGGAAGAGCATATCAAAACAATGTCCAGCCATTTCCAAGATGGCCAACTTGCCAAATACTATAAGTTAAAGTTATTTGATTATTTTCTAATGTAATTAGAAATTTATTTTTCATGGGATATATTTTTTCAACTCTATACCCTGTTTCATATTCATATTGTTCTGTCGTAAATAGGTTTAAATGTTCTGTGTGGTATTTTTAGAATGTATTAGTGGCAGTCCTCTATGTAGGGGAAAATGGGCACTAGCTTTCTGTGAGTGGTATTATCACTAATTGCTCTATCTTATGCCCCACTGCTCTATTCAGTCTACTGTCAAAATGTAATGCATTTTGACAGCAGGGTGAATCAAACACCAGTCGTGTCCTTTCATCTACTGTATAAAAGATTCTGAAGAAAAACATACGTCCATATACAGTTCACAACAACTAGCTCAGCTGTTGGAGCGTATCGTCAGCAATGCTATGGTCATGAATTTGAGTTGCATTAAAGATGCAAACTATTCATTAATGTCTTTTTTCGTTTTTCCTATTTGCATTAGATAATGAATTATTAACACTGTTTGTTTGGCTAAATGACCACATGGCTATACATTCTGTTTGAGGAGAAACTTTTAATTAGTTTGGCTTTGACTGTCTAGCTGGTCTGTAAGATATAGTGTGTATGATGGGTTTTGCTGCGAGGGGTAAGTTAATTGCTATTGCTGCCAAGCTGCAACTCAATACGTTTGAGGCGTTTAATTAAACGCAGCTAAACTTCCCTGTTCACCCTGTTTGAACTGTTCAACCAGGATATGGAAACGAAACCATTTAAATGACATTATTTTTTATAAACTTTCTTTAAGCGCGTTTTGGAAAGATCAGAATTCCTCATTTTATTGGATTAACTGGGCTGATGACTTTTTCCCTAATTTTGTGCTTCTTTTGAATCATAATTGTCCTTATTAAACTTTAGGATAACACTATCTCGCGTCGAAACCTGAGTTTGAACGACAGCCGCGATGGCGAATAAGAGGACGTCTGTTCCGTCTTTAAACCAATCAGATTCCTCGTTCACGCCCCTCTCCTAGGAAGTCAATGCTATAAATACACAGACGGGACATTATAACGGAGACGGTCAGGGAGGATAGTCGGGATGTCATTGTTACACGAGACGTCGATCCCAATCCTTAAAATCACATACGTATGTTCATCTAGCGACCCTTTGTGTCGACAATAACCTACAAGTCAAATATCGCACGTGGGTTTGATATATTGTAACATAACTCCCGTAACCCAAAACAATAACGTTTACATGTAACAAAGGACACAACACGTTCATCATATGCCACGTTTCTGTACATCAACACTGTGTTGTTAAATCACCGATACATTTAACAAGACTGCAGTGAAGAGCTTTATTGTATAAGTATACATGCACAATGCTATTACTTCTGTTATTCAGGTCACTGTCTTATGACAATATGTTGTTGAAAACTTAGGAATCAGTTCCCTTTCTTTAAAACAGTAACACAGCCATTTTATAAACGCAGCTTGTATCGGCGCACACATTGCATATGATAACAAAACCTGCATATGAGTTACTATATGCAATATAAACCATTTTAAGAACAGGGTGTTTGTCTATGCCCAACTTTCTTTGTAAGGATGACCTTTGAATAGGATCGCCCCCATAATGGCATTTACAGAGACTGGGTAGATTATAGCGCCATTCGCTGGACGGCTGATGTGTACAGTATGATCTCAGAGACCGTCGGAGACTCAGTCAGTATGTGAGCGGCGTTCAGACCCGCCGCACCCAACGCGACGCGCAGCGGTATCAGCTGACGCTTTACTGGGCTGTAGTTTCACAATGCGACGCTTCATCGTCCTGCTTTCGTACATAAATAACCAACTGTCCGTGACGTTTACGCTTATTTTCTAAGGATCCAGCTGCCGTATTTTTAACTCGAAAGGCACATTTGTGAGACTGAAGGAAACCCAACAGGAACCCACGTCGAGAAGCGATTTGTCGGTTTCTTACGGAGAAAAATGGCTTGTTTTAAACTTAACGCGACGGAAGGGCTCCGCTGTGTTTGGGTGAAGTTTATCACAGATGTGGTGTCATGGTAGGACATCAATTGTGAGCGACTAACCCCGAATCGGGTGAGTATGAGAAACTATTTAAATATTTGGGTAGTTGTCAATATGCTAGATATAGATGATCATTCCTGTAGTAATAATAAATAAAATTATGTTTCTACATTACGTTGGTTGTGATATATACACGTCACATAAACGATTATCACAGCAATAACAATCACAACGTGCAAGTTAGTGCAGCGCAACAAAATAGTTGCACATTACGTCACTAGTTTACTGTACTATGAACTATATTGTAATATAATTGTTATTATAGAGCTTCACTGTTTTGTAATCTGTGATAAATCACCCTTTGACTTACAGTACGTTGTATTTCCTGACTTCTCTCTTTCAGCAGAGAATAATAATGGCTTTCGCAGGAGGGCAGAAACCTGTAAAGAGTGAAAAGTTAGATGAAGCTCAAGCTCTGGCCAAAAGTTGTGCAGGCAGGCCGGACTTTCTTCCCTGTGATGGACTCTCAATGTGCGCTACACACAGCCATGGAAAGTGTTTCAAACTGCACTGGTGCTGCCATTTGGGCTGGTGTCACTGTAAGTTGCCAACCTATTCTATAACATACATAAAAAGTGTATCATAGAGAATTACAACTTGCATTATTTACTTGCATTACGCTAAATGACAAATATGGTCATGGTATAGAAGATCTAGATTAATTGGTAGATTCATGCACAAAATCTTTTTAGACACTGGCGTCTAGGGCTTTATTTAATGTTTTTTGCCTGTTTGATCGCAAAACCTGGTCCCTATTTATTGTCACGGCTGTTTATAAACTTGTGTTGTCATCAAAGACTGCTGTCTGTTGTTGCATGGATGCTGTCTCCACTTGCTCTCAGCGTTATACGCCTTCAGTTGTACCTGAACACAAGCCAGAGAATTTCTTACTAAGCAGATGTGTAAGCTGTGAATATCACTCCAGAAATATCCCAGCAGCAGTTGTAGTCAGACTTTGTCCCTGTATTACCGCGAGGTTACCCTCAACAGACTCTATCAAAGCAAGCATGACCCCACTCGAACCCTGACTTCACCTCCTCAGTCTTAAGTTAGACATTCAGGAAGTGTCTGCTGTGCTCATTTAGCAGGATGTTTACTTCCTGTAAGTCATTTTTCTTGTGTGACTGAGGTCAGGTCCCAGTTGTTTCATTGTGCTTAAGGGAGGTAAGTGAAATTATTGTACCATTTTAACTTTAGACCTGTGTGAACAGATTAAACAATATTTAATACTCTCTCATGTCACTTCTGTCAAGGGAACAGAACTTTATTAAGTTCAGGCACCAAATAATAAAAAGTTTTCACAACGGCCTTCTGAGTCTAGTTTTCCCCCAACAGCTTTTTAATTCTATCTGTACTTTTGATTAATTTCTTCAAGTCTGCCTAGATTTCTAACTTCTAGTGATGAAGAAAAAACACAGATTACGTTTCGGTTACGTGTTTGTTTATTTATGTCTGTAATCCTTATAAATCATCTTATTGCATAATGTCTCATCAGTCTTACAATCATACATTTATGCATCTTTCTGTTCTATTTATAATTCATTGTTTGTTTATGATAATGTGCTATGGTGAAATTAAGCCAATTTAAATGTTTTTGACATGTTTCAATGCTCAAATACTTATGGGTATAAGTAAATTAGGTAAATGAGGTAAATGAGCATTGTAATGGATGCTGGAACACACTCTATGTTTGGTAAATGTCTTTGATCAGTCTATATGCACAGTGCTGACAGCTGTAATGTCTCTACTTATTGAAGTAGAGACAGACCAGTATGTTAATATGTGCACTTGATGGTTTATCAGCCAGAACATTCATCCTGTGATGGCTATTGACTAGTGCACTATTGTGAAAAGCACTAACTGTAGCATAAATTGATGGCAAAACACTCTCACCCTAATGTGTATTGTGCACTATGCATGTTCTGCTAAATAATTTATGTCTGAAAATCATTAAAGCTTTATGCATTACAAAGACACTTAAAATTATAACAAGCACAAACCGTGAAAGCTGACCAAGATGTGATGCAGTGAATTCGTCAATTGTCAAGTCTTTGTGGCTCAATATCAGGTGAAACACTATTAGTTTTCTGTCAGATCTGTATTTTTAATGGAAATGCCATTTTTCACAGGCAAACTCTATACCTGTCTTTGCCCCTCAAAGTTCTTTGTTTAGGGCAGCAATGCGCCAACACAGTGTTGCGTCTTAAACCCTAGCCTGCCAATTTAAAGTACCGAACAGACAATGGTCTAAGCAAATTGCATAACCTTTCCAAAATTCTTAAAAATTTAATGTGTTTCTTTTTTGGTTTCTGGAAAAGTATATTTTTAACTGTGTTGCTGTTAACTTTCCACAGACTGCAGTGAGAATCCCAAAAGAATGACATTGTGTTACGTCTGGTATGTTGTCATGATTTATTAATGTTGCACCTGATACAGTAGGTTTTGTGTGGCTGTGTCTGTTGTCAGCATTGAACCACATCCAAGGCTGTGGTAGACAGCAGGGGCCGTGTGAGTGGTGTGTCTGCGCTCCAGGTGTGTAACCGGCTGGTTAGTGATGTTAGGTGTCCGTGTGTGAAATGTGGGGAAGGAAACCTCCTGTTTCTGGCCCTGTGCCTGCAGCTCGAGCTTTTAGACACTAATTTCCTCTGTGAGTTTTGTTCTGGCTTGTAGTTCCGGCCTTTTGTCCAGCACTTTTATAAAACAAAGAACTAAATGACTCTGAATGAGTGCCAGACTGTACGTGGAACGTCTGTTGTTGTTGCACATAAAGAACGCCCAAGAAAATTATTGAGTTCTGCTCGGTTGAGACAGTCCCACCTCCTGCAGTTCCCACCTTTACACTCCTAAAAGAACATGTTTTTAATTAGACTATAGCAATATTTTATATTAATAATATAACATTTTATGTTAAGAAGATTGTTATATAACAATATCAGATTGTTAAGAAGATTGTCTTCTCTATTCTTGGCAATATGTTTTAAGTGTCTTTAGCATTTATTTGCACGTTGTGTGAAAATTTGATATTACATGTTGAAATTCGTTATTTATTTTTTTATACACCTAAATATTAAAACATAGTCTGTGTAGTGGCTGTATTCTACAGCAGGTGGTTACCAATATTGTAGATTTGTGTCTTTTGAGACACAACACTGAACCAAATTGTGTACTGTACAAAATTTTCGATAAGTAAAATTTTCAAAAGCATTGAAAGTTTCGATGCTTTCATGAAAAGGTTGCAGATTTTAACATGATATGCGTACATAATAACAAAGAGACAGTATGATCTAATATTTAGCTTATGGCTTCAAAGTCTGTAGTTGTGGTATATAGCACACAGAGAAAACACACTTTGTGTTTGGCCATGAAAGTGATTTTGCTCAAAAGCTAAAATTATGCATGCTTCTCTTTCATCCTAAATGTTCTTTGGGTGGAAAACTTTTTCTATCAACACTGTTTTTTAGCACAGAGCAGCAGAAAGAAAAAAATATCCACTCCCTCCGTCATTCAGTGCTTACAGCCAGTGTGAGGTATCTGACAGTATGACAGTAAGAAGCTTATTGTTATTCTTAATTATTCAATATAAATCTGTACTGGAGAAGCAAATGGGATGGGACTACTGTTCATATTTTATCTGTGTTATGCTGCCTTGTGTATAATTCAGAAGAGTTTTTTTTAGAAAGAGAGTGTGTGGGAGAAGTACTCACGCACACTGCAAGTGTTCTGGAGTGACAGTAGCGTTTAAATGCGGTTGACGGATGGTAGTGACATCATCAGCAGCAGTTTGGTTTTGAGGGGATAAATGAAACATGAAAACTTTGACTAATGTAAGGTTAGAACGTGGAGATGTTTGAATGTCTGGGAGTTTATTATAAACCTGTGTTGACAGAAGTGTCTTGTTTTATTAAATCTGTAAAGCTGCTGCCTTTTCCTGACTATAATTTATATGTTAACCCCAGGCTGCAGGACCGGTGCGAGCAACTGCAGTAGAGAAACTTTTGTGAACAATTTGCCTCATATGTCCCTCTTGTTTCTCCATCTTGTCCCTCATATGTCCCTCTTGAAAATAGAGACACCCACCCCCACCCTAAATGTGTTATTTATTGCCACAACTAGTTTAGTTCATTTCTGTACACACACTAGGGGTTTAATGTGAATTCTATTGCCACTTCGCTTCTAGAATGCATTGACATTCCCTTAAATAAACAAACAGTGTATGTACAGAGTGAGAAAATGCCCTCAGAATATAAGTGATAACTGCATAAGCACAGAATGTTTACAGCCGGAGAGATCTGCTGTTAAGTGCTATGAGTGAAGAAGTGAGTAAGAGAGCTCAGATGTTGTTCTAGACCTTGAATAACAGTGGATTAGTGTTGTAGATGTCCTGAACACACCCCGCTGCAGTTTGCCAGATGTGTTAAACAGTAACAATGTCATCTGTCCCCTCATCTCTGGCCTTTTATTCAGAGGATATTGGACACTTTTTAGAGAAGGTCTAATCCGCAAGTCTTTCAGGGGGTGGGTGGAAAATGAAACCAAAAACAATTGTATAACCAAAACAATTTTTCGTTGCAAATAAAAACTAACTGTGGACTTGGATTTTTTAAAATGGTAAAAATATTGTATGTCCACTTTATTTTGAAAGGCTATAGATTATTGCCCCTCTTCGAAACCTTATTAAAGATTAAAGCGTAGCTTCTATTTGGACAGTTCATTGTTGATATCTCTGACTTTGTGCACATTTCAGTGGCTGGACTCTGTTTGATATTCCATTTTTCCACAGTAAAACCAAACATGGACTAAAGCCAGCGGTTGTTATTGGGGTGTGAATGACTGACAGGTTTTTGGATAGCTGTCACTGTATGAAAAACTGATGTGGTTATTTTAATGAAAACAAAAGATAATCTTTAAAAAAGGATGATTAAATGGATGATTAAGCCCAGCTTACTGAGTGAGTTTTGTTTAAAACTCATTTTTCACAGCATTAGAACAGCATTTTTCTCTTTTTATGTCTGGGTGCCTCGATTACACCGAATGTGTTAGTACCTGCATTTTCTCGAAATAATACCTTGTTTTGAATTTACTCTCTTTTATTATGCGTGTTTGAATTTGCTTTCTGCAAGATATACAGGTTAAAATCTTTCACTGTGTTTGTACAGGTAAATATGTGTACCAGCCCATGACCAATGTCGGTCAGCTCCCCAGCACATCCGTGCCGGCTGCTCCATCCGACTGCACGGACACCGTTGACCTGTCCATCTCCCTGATGGAGCGCTTTCTCCGTATCTCCCCCTGCTTCCTGCCTCCACCGTGTCCAGAGTCCCCCAAATACTGCAACATTGCCGAACTGTTTATCGACGATTACATTGTCAAACGCATCAACGGCAAGATGTGCTATGTCCAGCGACCAACGGCTCATACGGAGGCCCCGCCCACTCCACCTCAGAGGAATCCGGCCTATGAGAAAGAGCGCATTGAGGAGAAGCAGACTGCTGTTGTGGATACCGTTAAAGGACCTAAAATGGGCCACTGCTCTTCTCCTTCCAGCTCAGAGGACTCAGGGATCAATGCTCTGGAAGGCCACTATCTGGAATCTTGTGAGGAAGAGTCTGACGAAGAGGATGAACTTAGCATGGATGGGAACTCCAGTCCAGGAAGTCTGTGGGATCAGGACGAGTGTGCCGTACTTTCCCCTTCCAAATCCATTGTGGAGATTATTGAAAACATTGAAACTACAGTGTGACACTTTTCACTTTTTAGACTGAACATTTGCTCTTTCAGTTATTTTCACATTTCACATTTTTCACATATTGTCTCTGCGTATATTATCTCTCTCTCTGCATAGATTATATTTCTGTGTGTAATAAAATATTGTACTAGAGGAAAATGCTATGAATACACGTTTCTACACATTGCAGTTGTCTCTCATATATACAGGTTGCATAGTGTCTTTACTGAATTTGCTTTTAAAGGTTTAATTCACACATCTGCTCTCATTTGTTACAGGTTAGCAGCTTTCCCACACTGTTGTTGTGTTCCAAACCCTAGTGAGCCTACAGAGGCATCATTTTAAGGTATCATAGCAACATTCCCAAAGGTTTGCTACATGCCTCATTAAAGTAATATGAAGGCAATCCCAGAATGCATTGTGCTGAACTTACAGGAAAAAATGAATCCAAGATGGCAGGTGATTATAAATAGACAGGTTTGTAAACAAGTTGGTTCCCATGTAGAGTGTTCCAAATCGGTCACATAGGAGGTTTGTATGACAGTTTGCATAAGTCTTACAAAGCATTTATCTATAGTGACAGTGATGCAGCTCACTAACCCTTACAATGATTTTAGAACAGAATTTTAAAATAAAGTGTTTGTCACGTTAGATTCTATTCTCACTGAAAGCTTCAACAGAGACATACATTCAGTGCTTCAGAACTATCATTTGTGTTTTATTATTTTATTATTCTTGTCATATATAGAGGCAGAGTTACAAACAGACATTTTATCAGTAAGTATTGTTTTCCCTGGGAGGTAAACCTGTGACCAGTACCGAAACAGGTCCACTGAGGTGGTAAACAATGGAGACATATATAATAAAGCTTTATGTATTGTGTTCTGCTATAGGTTCCCCTTTAGTGGTCTGGGAGTGCAGAGACCTTTGTTGGGCTTTGATAATGTAGGAGTCTATAACTCTGAGTGCATTAGCATGACTGGTCTTTCTGTAGTGCTATTATGAGACAGTATGCAATTTTCATAAAGGCTAATCCTATTTAAAAACACAACATGGAAAGGTTACATCATTAATGTTCGATTAAAATTGTCTTAATTGTACTAAATTTAATGCCAGTCATACTGTACTATACTGTTCCCTGCAATTGTGGCCATGATTGTTAAATCCTATCCTTCAGGTCTATTGGTTAAAATTATAATTGGTAAAAGGTTGTTTAGGATACACTATAATATTAATTATTATTAACACTCTGATACGCTTGTCAGCCTTGTCTTGTTGTTATCACTCTAATTTTTATATAAACATGCCTGAAATGTTAAATATTGTCGCAGTCATTTGTAAGATATGTGTTCATAGAATCCACACAGATATCTGGTTTTATTCATACCCATTGTTTCAGGATACAGCCTTGGTGCATGATAATCAATTCAAATGGAAGTCAAGCAGACAGCTGGCTTTATATACCGACTGAATTTGATAATTATTTCATCCATTCACGACATGTAAAACCTGATGGAATATCAATGCAAGGAACATATTATTTTAAAGCCTTTAGCAGTGTCACTAAATCAGCTTATAACCACTGTTAAAGATAAAAGGATCTTACCTCAAAATCAGTGGATGGAAAGTGGGTTAATGTAAAATTATTTTTCTGAGGAAAATGTGACTGTTTCTTTATATAGTATGCTAAAGGCCACAGTTATATGTTGAACACCTTCACTCCAATAATACTGCCATTCTCACATTTGGCTAGTCTGTATCTTTAGTGCCAGTCTATACCATCTTGCCAGTTTTTTGTATGTAAATGTCCCTAGCACAAACGGATATGCTTCACAATTCAAATGGGAGTTATGATAAAATAGTGTCTTACAATAATAACCTCTTACAGCAAGTAGCACTAATTGAAAAAAGACATGATGGACACTAACACTATATGTTCATAGCAAATCAAAATAAAAAATGAGACATTGACACATTTTAAAGCGCCATTTCAGTCACACTTCACTTTACCTGCTTGTTCTGAACATAAATACAGACCAAATAGAGCATGTGATGTGATTTCCTTGTGACTCCTGGGATTTAAGCATCTCCTTCAGTGAAAAACTGATTGAGTTCCTTGTCTACTGTCTCCTACACTGCGTTTTCAAGACGGTTATATACAGTTACAGTCCTTTTCACACACAGATTTATTCACACAAAGAACTGCTTGAGTCACCAACTCTTAGTCTAATATTTGCTCATAGAGACCGAAGGACATTAATTAGAGAAAATACACAGTCCATGTTTATTACCTTGCAACATTCATTACTTCCAGTACAAATGGTGTATGGAGAATAAAAGCATACTCAGAACCTTCATCAAGTGTCCTTTCCTGCGTAGACATATTCTTCTGAAAATATACATTTTTAATATTGAAGCCCACAGGCTGAGCACACACACTGAGTCAGCTCAGTATAGCCACACACAGACTAGCATGTGTGAAATAACACCACCTCTCTGCTTCTTATTTTCAGAAGGACAATCTTTCTCGTCTGTTTCAGTAATAATATCTCTGATTGAGGTACATCAAGCTTCCAGGATGGGAACCCACCAATACTTCACCTGGTAACCAGCTGCCACGCTCTGCGGTCCATGTGGGAGATCTGGGCTAGATAAGCTCCATAAATGTCTGTGAGTCACCCCGCTGTGCCCACCGCTGCGCTCACCCTGTAAAATATTCATTGCTTTTCTCTGCTTCTCAAAGATGTTTTTTTGGGGGGGGTTAAACATAGCCCCCCGTTCAGACTTTCCACTCAGAGCTTTTGTACAAAAAACAAACGATGGGTCAAGACACAGATAAACTTCAAAATGGCAGTTAAGAGTAATGTGGTATTAAGGAGGTCTGGGTGAATTGATGTGAATTGTATGAGGTGACCAGTGTGCAACGCCTGACTAATGAATTGGGAGTGACACAGATGTGTTCAGTGTTATTGGTTTCTCTGGGTGGACACACACACACACATATATATATATAGTAGGCGTGAGTCATGGGTGTCTAGTCGATAATGACTTTACTGTTCTGACAGGATTTTGAATCTGATTAAGGAAATAAGTTTTGTGTTCTGTGTCCGTCTGTCCAATCAGCCTGAAGTATTTTGACCCTTTAGCATTATGATGAAAAAAGATCATATTAAACACTGATGCTTTCATCTCCAAATCCCCAATTTTAACATTATAAATACCACTTGCATGTTTGTTTTCTTGGCTCTTGGCAAGTTCTTTAATACTTTAATGTGAGGTTTAAATAAACAATCTCCTCATATTCAGTCGTTTTAAGGCCATTGAATAAGAACTAAATCCATTTACATGTAAATGATATATATTGATATCTAAGGTATTAACAAAGGTAATGTATAAAGCCACTTTGTAAAGTCTTAGCAAAAATACCCATAATATTCAGGCATTGTTTATAATACATTTACCTCAAAAGTACCATTTCCATTTAAACTTCATACTTAAAAGTGTAAAACCATTAAAAAATTAAATTGGGGCATTTTGATGGAATAATTTGTATTTATAAAACTAGAAATTTTACAATGTTTTAGTTATCAGCTCAAAGTGTTCCTCTGCAGCCCACAATCAGATTAAAGCAGAAATGTTTTGATACTTCATTTTAGTGACTGTATACTTGTGATGGATGTGTCACTCAGTCTATGAGAGTACAGCACATTTTCAGCTTGCAGATTTTCCTTGTTTACTGAACTGACACCCACAATAGTATGATGAAGTAGGATGCAGTACAAATTGGGCTGTTGGATACAAAAGGTTTGCATTTTGTTTTAATGTGCTTTTGTAGAAACCTTTCGTTTGCATGCCAAAATTCTTGTTTACTATCATTGTCTTCAAGGACTTTGTTTAGCCAGATTTGAAATGATTGTTTACTGTGATTGTATTGCGTTCCATTGGCCGATCAGTTTAGATGGATAGTCAACAGTCCTGTATATTTTTTAGAGATTATTTTTTACACTTTTCTACATCAATGAGTATTTCTCAGCAAAGGGTTGTTTTTAAACATCAGGTTTTGTATGGGCACATGCCTTGATGTCATGACTACAAAAGAAACCCCACCATTATTGACTAGAAGAAAAGCTATAGTTCATTAAACACACAATAGCTTTTTTTGTGACGCAATATGGGGTAAGTCACAATATCACCATTAAAAAACTGTTATGGACCTTTTAGCCAGATATAAACTGTTAAATAAAAAATGTAAGAGGAACCACACATTATGGCTAATAAATGCTGTAAATGAAATGTATAGCAAACATTTTGATACATCACCATTTTATGTTGGAGGACAGAAAAATGAATGGAAAGTATTCATATTTGTTCAACAGGACTTCAGAACCCTATAGTTAGTGATATATAGTCATTTTGACATTCTTCCTTTGTGACAACTAGCCCCGGAATCCACCTCATGCATTTTGCAATTGTGTCTTGAAATTGCACGTTAGGTCTTTGAAGTGGTAAAGATGGACAGCTGTGTAGCATGCAAATGTGCAGCAACCACATCATTTCACCTGTACTTCTGTTCCTCGCTCTCTCCTCCTCGTGTTTCATCCCGTATCCAAAACCGAGCAATTTTCTCCTCCATTCAATATATGGAAATGAAATGGTAACAAAACCCGGCGGGCAACGTCAAACTGTCGGGGGAGTTGAATGTGCCACGTTCATTTGTGTTTGAATGAGTGCAGCGGGGGCTGTGGGAGGGGTGGGGCTGGCAAACCGAGCTCTGCTGATGAAGTGTCATGTAAATGTGTCTGTATACGGTGCATACGAGGGCTCAGCAGATGGTTTTCCACATCACATTGACACGTGCCACCCTCACCCGGAATACGGCGTTGCGGGCGCCTCTCCCCTCGCATCACCTCTTCACCCCCGGGCTATTATCATGAGAAAGAGCAGCGCTCTCGCGGGCGGGGAATACTGATGCGCTGCCTGCTGATAAGTTGAAGGCCATTGTGTCTGCATTATGTTTTTCTGACTGATGTGCTAAGAGCTTGTTTTGTTGATTTGGTCTGTGCGCTTTCTAGATGTCGTATATTGTGTAAATCAGGGATGCGGTTGTTCATAAACGCCACAAATCTTATACAAGGAGACAAATTAATATGCGAATGAATGTGTCTGTGTTAGATGACAGAGTGGATTGAACAAACACTTTGTTAGCTTTGTTAATGAGCAATTATTTCAGTTCAGCCATTTTCAACATCTTAGCGGTTAGCTGTCTTTAGTCCTGTAATCATGCAACGTTAATGATTCTCATGATTTTCAACAATGAGAATGAAAGCCTGTGGCCAAATGTTTTGAGCTGTAATTGGTGTGCTTTCTGTGCTACTCTAAACAAACAAACAAACATTTTTACTTTTAGGCAGGAGTTGCCACACAAACAACTCAAAGAAAGTGCAGTACTGGGTTAGATTGCAGTGGTCTAGAATACGGTTTAGAACAGAGTTTAGAACTATTGTAATTCATTTCATAAATGTGACAGTCTGCAAAACAGTATCTGTTTGTATCAGACCCATTTTCAGTGCTTTGGTAAGTCAGACACTAATCACTACATCTTCCTGTGAGACAGAGACAAATTGGTTTTTCTGTTTGCTCTTTTGAATTCTGTCGACTGTCTGTCAAACTGTAGAAACAGTGGATACAAGCAAATTTAAACAGTCATTTTTAATCACCACTGTTTCAGAAGAATCCTAGTCAACAGTGATGGACAGTCACCTTCACCTCATACTGTCCATTTCTCTATCTGTTCCCCCTTATTTCTGTCTCTTTATACTTACCTAACCTATTCAGTCCAAGATGAGATGGAGGCTGCATCTAATGTAACATTAAGATGCATTTACACAGCTGCTCAGAGGTGCCATAATGAGCTATTACATAATCACATCATTTATTAGATATGACATTGTGTCCTTATACAGTATTTTGCACAGACACAGAGCAGCCATACCACAACTGTGCAGCGCTAACTCACCTCACCCTAAATGGCTTTCCAAAACCTTCCCGCTTCATTCTGTTTCAAGCTAAAGTTACTCATGTCTACCGTCTACACACTTTATTGTCAGTGTTTCATTTATTTTCCTGTTTATAAATGTGGATAAAATCCATGTATATATTGTCCAAATATATGAATGATGCATCATGAAGTGGAATCTTCAACAGCAACCCTCAGTTCGGTTGTACCACTCAACAATTTTGTGGTTCTTGTCTGAATAACTGTCAGATTTTGATGTAAATCTCCCTCCTCTGTAATCAGTGAAGCCAACGGCCGTCACTTTGAATGCTGGACAACTTGTGTGAACAGCGTTTCCTAATGAAGCTCAGCAGCTTATTGAAATTTTCATGGGTTTTCGTGCTTGTCA
Organism: Yasuhikotakia modesta; assembly: GCA_036877545.1. Lineage (NCBI taxonomy): Eukaryota > Metazoa > Chordata > Actinopteri > Cypriniformes > Botiidae > Yasuhikotakia > Yasuhikotakia modesta. Next base: position 11,423 of record JBAJNP010003598.1, on the reverse strand, counting down.
GCAGTTGAGGGCTTGATGCTGCAGAGAGGAAGTTGGGTAAAACCCAACTTCCTCTCTGCAGCATCTAGCCCTCAGCTGCTGACAAGCAAGAAAAAACATTGTGTCCTCAGACAGCTAAAGTTGCAGGTCAGCTGAGTGAATTTAATGAAGTGGATGTGCAATCAAACTCGTGACATGGTTTTTGCACCCCTGTGCTGCCCTGCACGCCCAAATCCCACAACCACATGATTTACCCTTTTAAACGTTGACAGAAGAAAATATGAGGTGTATATAGGGTGAATTGTCCTAATGTGGGACACTTAAACTTCAGGTCTCCCCCAAACCAATGAATGCCAGTGAAATTATGAATCAATCAAACCTGTACTGTCATGTGATCAAAGTATATAATAATATTGGGTGTGTCTGAATACAAAAAATGTCCCACACTGTGGCAATCCAATCTATGTGAAGTAAACAGGAGATAAATAATTCAATTGAAAAATTTTTCAATCCTTGTTTATTGTGGGGTTAAATGGGAGATTGAAGATTCTTTGTAGAAGCTTTAAAATGCTATAACCAAACATTGAGTCGCTGTCTAAATAATGAAGGGGACTTAGTCAAATCGCTTTGTTTTGTGTCCTTTCAGCTCGCTTATCTGGATTTTTTTATCATTGCTTTCACCTGTTTAGACTCTAAAGCGCATTGTGGGTCCCCAAAGTGTTTAACAATATTCATTATCCTTTGTTTTGCTGTGTAAGCACAACTGTATTTTTGCAGTGTCAAATCTGTAGAAGCACAAACTGTTAATAGCCTTGAGACATAAAAAGACACGTATTGGTAATTAAGACCAAACAACTTAATTGTGTTCTTTTATTGTCTCAGATGGATCTAATAAGAACTCGTAATATTCTCATCTGTTTCTGATGAATTTTCTGTTCACCCTTTTGTCAATAGTATGTAGTTAAGTCTATCACAATGAATGGTATTATGACATACATAGCACAAGCTAACACTGAAATTCTGAATACAAAAGAACAGAACTCTGAAACAATGTAAGATTCACACTGTGGTTATCTTCCATAATTGTGAATTGGGTAAAACAATCACAATAATTGCAATGGGTTTAATGTAGCAATGAGTTTGTATTCAATTCTGGTTTGGTGGTTAACAATTTAGGCTGATTACTGAACCAACTAGCATTGGTTAACACTGGCCATTAACAAATCCAAATTGGTGAACGCTTGTTTGCTTTAAGTTGCTTTGAACAAACCAAATAAATATGAATGACCAACAATGACCTCCAACTATGTAAGTGTATATTATTCAATTGCATTGACCATTGCATCATTACCTCAACCTTTTACATGTAGAGTACGATCCGGATTCAACTCCTCATCACTTGCTGTTCACACTCTGTTACACAATCCAATTTATCACCATCACGGTCAGAGCAAGGAGATTATCAGTAATGTGAATTTCCACTTGGCGTCTGGTCCATTTCTGAATGCAATCACAGTAATCCCACAGAGATATTCTGATCTTGTATCAACTGGCCAGACAGTTTGTGCCTCAGAGATTCCGGGTGGATGTTGCTGGTTGGTTAGGCTGGCTTTGATCCTGGAGAAGGTTTTTTTAGGCATAGAGGCTGAATGGAACAAAATTGCATGTTGAGTTGCAATGAGGACAATGTAAAAGCCCTCGAACACAGATTTTTGTATGATCTTCAAGACGTTTTTTTCTTTCTTTGATTGGTGCGTCATAATGAAAGAAAATAATTGGAAAGTATTCAGAGATTATTCTATTCAAAATCTCTCCTGGTTTTCACTTTATAACCAGCGGCAGCTGTATAGGACTCATTTTTGGCACTGGGCTATTATGATTTCTTCCTGTGATTTCTAGGATTTTGTTCTGTTTATGAGGCACTTTAATGTGATTTCATCTTGGTGTCCTCGGTGTCATATGAAATAATACATTTATGGAGTCTTAAAGAGATTTTCCGGCTGCAGCCTAACAGGATTGTCTGTGTGTTTCATTTGTTGAATTGAAGAGAACAGGCTGTCCGTTGACCTTCCTGAAGTTTCCATCTACTTTCATGTTGCCCTCATTTGCTCTGAATATGACTTAAAGGTAAAGTGAGTCATTTTTGAGTCTTTGACGTCACCAAACTAAATGACAGAATAAGCTTTTTTGGGATACGCTTCCGCTATCTGTCATTTGTCAGTCAAGCATATGGTCAGACTAACAGAGTAACAGAGTAATATTTTGAGTCAGTCATTTATTGACTTTACCAATGTCCAGTTACAGTTGTTCCTGCATATTAAGGTTAAATAAAATTTAACTGTTTTTGCATTTTTGCAAATAACATCACTTTTAGAAAAGGAGGACTCAGATTAGAAAGACAGTTGAAAAAGTAAACCTTTTGGTTTATGTGCAATAAACACAAAATGGCTATTGAGAAATTGAAAATGCTATATGTCTCTTACACTAGTACAAACCTGAGTCATAATTTGTTGTACAAATACTGTAGTTTACAAACATCCTCCTGACAACTGTAAGGAAACTTAGTTTTAGTACATGCATCTTAATGTAGTCAGGAAAACAACTTTTTGATTGGTTTAACCGTGTGTGTCTGCTGATGTTTAAGTTCTATTTCGATAGGTGTTAAGTGGCTGGTTCACACCGAGAATTGTGGGATTGACAGCAGAGTGGAGAGAGAGAAAGTTGGGAAAATGCTTAACTTTTTTTTTGGGGGGGGGGTGCAAAATCTGCCAGATGGTAACCAATGAGATGAAGGCAGCGATGTTTGTCATAGAAAATTCAAAATCTGCTGTTGATGCTGCTGTTGAGTTTCTGACAGATCCAGTGCTGTTTTAAAAGCAACTGACCACTTGCATTAATGTAAGTCATTAAAAGTGACCACAATATGACCAGCAGTTTAATATGCAGGTGTGAGATGAAGCAAAGACTCACATTGGCTGTTAAAGTATTGCAGTGTGTTGTTTGGCAGATGAACCCCCCTAGGACCACTGGTTTCCTGCTAGTTCAGCCCTATCAAGCGCTTCTGTTCCACACGTCTTTCCCATTGCTGGCAGCTTCCACAAATGAGACCCATGGGGAGGGAAGAGGACCAATGAGACGGCATGAAGACACGTAAGGGTAGATAGGACATTACCTACAAAAGTTAGAACATAGAACATAAAAAACATAGAACCAGACCCAGAGCTTTCAGTTTCACAGCAGGTGAGCACAGGTGGCGTATGGAGGAGTGTCTGTTCTGTTTGTTTTATGGATAAATCGATGCTGACATTGGCCTGGATACAGTTAAATGAAAATGTGGTAAATGACAAGCTTGTCCATCCGTGGCCGGCCCTCAGCTGACGGGCTGTGCTGTTTCTGTGAGCTCGTCTCAGCTAATCAATGCTGTAGGGAAAAGCTTGCATGCTGGTTCCTGTCTCTACAAATCTATCAGAAAGCGCTTCTATAATAACAGAATGTTTAGCCAATACGGTTTAGTCAGAAATAATGATTTGAATTGATTGTGGGACTCTCATAGAATTATTAAACACCATTATGTATTGAAATAGGATTTTTATAGCAGCATTCTACAGTACAGCCCTTATTGGATCTGGATAGCCAGTTTTGTTTAGCTTTATTCAGGCTTGTCCACTCAAAATGCTTTACACCTGCTACTCTCTGCCCTGGGCGCGCTGCACCTGAGAGCTACAGGCTTTATTCAGCACTGCACACACACACACACTGAAAGAAGAATGCCAATTGCTTTCCTTGGCTTTTAAAAGGTTTTCCTTCACCTGTTTGGTGTGTTGCTCTTTTGTGAGCTGAGCAGATCAGTGTGTTCTGGTGATATATTGTTGTGTATTCAATAAGGAAGAGCTGAAGGCTACAGTGTGTGTGTGAGAGAGAGAACTGGCAGGAGAAGATAGTTCTGCAGTTGTAAAGCTGAAGCAGATGGGCTCTCATCTCTGCATGTTCCTTTGATGATATTCTCCATCTTGTGAGATTTGTGGAGATTGAACCAAGCTGCCTGCTAAACGACTGGGCAGATGGCACTTTGCTCTCTTTGTGTTTGTGTGCGTGTGTCTGTGTGTGTGTGTGTGTTGGGGGGTTCTTAGATACATTTTGGTGACAAATTTGGCATTAGGTAAAATCAGGGACAAGCTTGACTAGAAAATAAATAGTACACACACACTTTTATTTTAAAATAAAATGTTAAATAAAGTTTTGGGAGGAGTCTGATTAATTCGATTAAAAGCTTGATTTATTAGGCCAATACTATCCTCCTGTGGCAAATCCCATCTCCACCCCAAGGGAATGTCGAGTCAAGCTCAGACCTGAGTCTCTCTGTCATGGATCACAAGCCAAATTTGTTTACCTTTCCTGTTAAGTACTGCTTGTTCATTGAAACAAGCAGTATGTTTTAAACTTGCTCTGTTAACTAGTTCTGTTAACTATAACTATACTTAACTATACTAACTATACGCTGTGCCTTTGTGCAGCCATGCTTGTATTCCAAACAATATTTTGCAAGTGGAATCTTGCTAATTAAAAACAATAAGAGACCATGCTGTTTCTTTACCTAGATCATTAAGTAAACATATTCACATATCCTGTGTGTGTGTGTGTGAGAGAGAGACAGACAGACAGAGAGACACCAGCATACTGTAGGATTACACATGGCAGCACAGCTGCTCTCTGCGTCTTTCCAAGCTTAATTGAGAAGGATCCCCATTAAATTGGATTTTGTGCGGTCATTAGCATACAATCACCGAGTGGCTTAATGAAGAGACTACATGCTCAAGTCTATTCATGAGGCAAAGGTCAACTGCATGGCTGAGGTAAGTTCATTTTCTCTTGTGTCACATAAACGCGTCTTAACTATATGTCTGACAATGGCATTTATTGTACAATACAGAACAAATCACTGAGTTTAAAGGTAAGGGAGTCATTTCTATACTACAAAGTGGAATTTGATTTAACAACAAAAAATCTGCGTTTTGGCCCAACCTGATCTTAGTTGTATTTGTAGATGATGGTATATCCTCAAACACACAATTGTGGTCTTGCATACTTCTATACACATTCATGTAGTACTAAGTAGGCTGTGCAAGGTGGTATTTGGGGTAAATGTACCCTACAGGTCAACACATTCAGAAGCCTTTTGTTGTAAATGTCACTGTGTTCGAACCCTTCAACAGGCCCAGCTGTAGTAAGATGACAGGGAGGGCTAGGTGATGTTCTGGGTGTGAGTTTGGAGGTTATGAGGAACGACAGAATTCAATAAACTTAAATAAATGTCATTCAACTTGCTGTTTGTTCAATGAGCTCAATGAAATGTCTGAGTTTGCACCTATTTAAAGAGCTAATAATATAAAGTCCAATAAAAAGGGCTAAATACATAAAATAAGTAAAACTAGTTTCTTCCCCCAAAATTTCCCTGCGGTTGAACAGGAGGAATGCTTTTATATTTTTGGCCATATTGTCAAAGAGACGAATGCAATGACAGGCAATTACTGCAGTTTTTCATCTAACAGGCTGCATCAGGCAGCGAGGGCAGCTGCGACAAATCTGCCCTGAAAGAGCAGCGGCATACACAGACTGAAACACTGACCTGCTGTGACTTCATGCTCAGCTCTCATATCACTCAGTCCAGTGTGGCACCATGTTGGGTCCACATTATGATGTTTTTGCAGTTACCATGGCAAATGCACAATAGTGATAATAAAGTTTTTACTGACATTAATTGTTTGCTGTTATAAAACTGTTGCTAAATTTCTGTGGTACTATATTAGTGTTTTGAATGTTTGTGTCTCTGTAGTTTGTGGCCTGTATACAGTGACGTAGACATGGGCTTGGATATATTTATTAGAAAGCTATTAGAAAGCTAAACTATTAATCATTTTAAAAAAATATCTTGCCACTAAACTGGCAAATTTTGTCAAATCCAGTAAGATTAGTTGTCCCTCACCGATGCTTATTGTATTAATTCAGTACCTCATAAATGACTCATTTAAAAGAATTGCATAAAGCCAGCCAATCAAATTAGAGCTTGCTAGGTTGAGAAAGTGCTTTCCAGTTCTTGTTCCTGTGTGCATCAGAGGGCCAATTAAAAGATTCACTTGAGGCTACGACTAGACTAGTAAAGCTTGGGTCACACATGAAATCAAGACTTCAGAAAAGCCAGTCCATGTTTCTTTCATTCCCATACATTATCATTTCAATTATCTGTCCTTCCTCTTGAGTGAGCAGGTAGAGCTAAATGCTGTTTGACCAGCGGCGCTGATACCTGCAGATAGCAGATGGGTCATCCGAGCCACTAAAAGCTTCTGAGGTCCCTCCTGACAGACAGAGGAAACCGCAGTCATCACAGAGGATATAGCGAAGACGAGAAACAAGCAGTCCTTGAAATAACAGTATATTTAGAGTCTTGCGTAACATGCTTTTAACAGAAAGAAGTAACAGACCGGATGCATTTTTAATGCCAAAAGGGAAGTGAAAAATGAACAGAGTTAAGTATTTAATCTTACTTGCTGCTGTTGCTGTTTTGTGTGTGTGAGACGCACATAAAAAAGAGCTAAAACGCAAATGGGTCCTTTAGGATTGTGGTGCAGTACTGATGAGTAAAGGAAGAACAGCGATAAGAGCAACAGATGAGTGTAAGAAAGGCAGAAAATAATGGCTGATATGTTTTCTCTGGGAAGCAGCAGCGTGAGTCAGAATGAATTAGACTGGGAAAGATATTAAAGTGTTAATTTTCTTCCTAATAGTACTGATACTGGAAATAAACTAGATATTTGAATTAATCGGTTGTTAATTTACAATTGTCAGTGTTTCCTTTAAGCTCAAATGACTCCTGAGCTGACAGCAAGGAGCTTAGCAGCATTTCTGTTTTGGTATATAACAGAAGATCCTGAGGCATTATCCTGAGGTAAAGTGTGTTATACGCATCAGACATCTAAGGGAAGGCTAAGACTCACTGGTGACCAACAATGCTGAACTGTTCAACCAGCCATTTTAACATTTTAAAGGCCTTTGTGAAGCACTGTGTGAATAAGTCAATACTGTTTGTGTTGCCATGCTTGGTGTGGCTAAATGGTGCAAGCATAAGGTCAATGCCAGTCCTAATACTGCAAAATAATGAAAGCAAAGGTGTGTTTATCTCTCAGGAGACACATTGTGATGATTTATTGCATAACCCAGCTGGGCAAAATGTACATTTTTTTAATAACATTTAATATGTAAATTCTCATGCCGTTTGATGTGTGTTTCAGTCAAGGCAGTCTGGGGTGGTACTGTGCGACAACACGCGGCTGTTAGGGTAAGTGATTGTTTGGTTGTCAGGGCCCCGCTGGACCTTTGCTTGGCTTCCATTTATTTGCTAAAACCTGTGATGACGAGTGTCACAGCAGGATGTAAACAGTTTAAAATGACCCAGATGAAATCATGGCAATTCAGTTATTCTGTTTTGCTGATAAACGTGTCACCTCCATAAAATGCAGATTTCTCTGAATAACCCAAATGCTAAATCTTATCTCAGTCATTCATAAGCTCTGAATGTTGGTGTGTCTCTTCAGAAAGAGACTCTGTTTATTTACATGTTTATATTTTGAATAAACTGATATATGCAGTCAGAGCCCGCGGCTCGCTGGTGATGCTTTGAACAGTTAGGCTTAAAGCCACTGTGGGCATTTCAGACTCTATTAATCAAACGTGAGCAGTGAACTTAAGATCAACTGAGGGTGCAGAAAATAAACTAGAAAAATCTGCTAGATAACAATGATTAATGTGAATGTTACTTGTTTTGTGAAATCACACAGGCATCAGTATAATAATGTTTGAATTATGAGGTTTGAGGGTATGTAGTTGGTTGAATTCTAAATACATTTAACATTTTATAGCTACTTCCAGTTTTTGTCAGTTTGTTTGGTAATGTTATTAGTATATTATTTAGCTCAATATAGTTGATTGATTCTTAGTGTTTTGGATTTTTTGTGGCAAGTGTTAAAGTCTGTGCAATTATATGAAACTTGTATATATTGTAAAATATTTTTTTGCAATATATTATTCTCAATAATGGCAAACTAAAATTTGTTATGATGCTAATTGGTAACTTGCTAAAATAAACTATAGGTAACTTCAGACTGTATTGGGTCAAAGAGACATTTCGCAATTTGTAAACAAAAAAGTAAATTGATAAAAAGCATAAATTGTTAGGAGACAACACAGACCTTAATGCATCATGTTAACTTGATTTATTTGTTTCTTTTCACTTTCCTCAACAATTTCTTTTTCAAAGAGCAAACATAACATTGGTGACTTACCTCAACAGAGTCATTCATCATTCAGCCCAAAGTGCTGTGACAAAGAAATAACATTGTGCTATAACTTGATCTATTGCTGAGATCAAAAGTTATTAACAACACTGAAAAGAACATTCACAGTTTTAATGAAAATCCTGTATCAAAACCGGAGTGATGGGGCTTTTGTGCACATGGTTGTATGTCTTTCTTTCTGTGTGGAATCTTAAGATAAAACAAAACTCATTTCCTGGAGTATCAGTGCTGGTGTTTTCATTTCAGTGGTAGTGGCCATCACAGCGGGTCTGTCCCTAGAGGAACATGTAAAATCTCTACTCAGACACCTGCATCTGAATGTTTTCCATCTGCTTCTATTCTCCACACCAGGACCAAACTGCTGATGGAAGCGATGACAGCGGGAGGTTTGCCGTCCTTTTTGCAAGACTGCTGTCTTAAACACATCAAACAAAACTGATTTTGAATGTATTATGATGAATTAGCACATTAGCAAGCGCCGCACATTACTGAACATCACACTGATAAAATTTAAACGATCTATTGCTTTGTTGTAGCCTCTTACGTTACCCACAATGCACTGCTCCAGTGGTCTCTTGGCATATGCTGGAGCTCAGAGACTCATGCAGTGCTGTAAATGAAGTGGGTTCCAGGCTCAGAGCGACTGTCATGTCGATGTGCGTCTCACTGAGTCATTTTTCCTTGAGGCATTTTTGCTGTGGTTTAGTTCACAGATTCAAAGTCTCGCATTTATCTGCTCAAAACTATCTTCACACATCCTCACTGCCTATGTTTCAGACAGTATATAAAAGCATTTGAACGTGGTGTTGATGCACCTGTTACGCTCAGTCATGTTGAATTCATCGTTCATTTAGTGCTTGTTTCTCTATACGTGAATCAGAATCAAATCAGTTTGCCTTCAAATGAATAGTCAAGTTGGTAAATGTGATGTTAACTACAACACATAACACCAGATGCAGCGGTGCCTCAGGAATATGTGAGGTTGTGTTCTGGCTGTCATCGCTGGGAGAGAAGGACACAATCAAGAACTTCCGTTTGATAAAAGGCTTTTTGTACGGTTGCCCTGGTGATGGGCAATACTTGGGAGAAAGAGTGTGTGTGTTCGTGAGTCTCGTAACTAGCACTGATTGCTGTCATTAGCCCAGCCACAGCTGCCTGTTGGGAAATCCTGGTGAACATGAAAGTGATTTAACACTCTTTAACAGTCAGAATTCATCACATGCAGGAAGATCTCCAGAGATTAAGTAGAAGAACTTAGGTCTTCTAATCTGGTTTTTGGATCCAGGGACCAGATTTCACATCACATGTAGACATTAAAGATACTCGCAATTTGGGAGAGGCTAGCAATAGCAAGCTAACCTATCAGGCTATATAAATATATAAAATATATTTAGACCACTTAGCGATTGCTATAGGGACCAGCATAACACAAAATGTTTTAGGAACAAATCACCTAACCTGCCTTTAATACCAATGTTTTATTAAAAAAACACAAAGTAATGAAACGTATTCAAAACAACAGGCTTGTGTTAATAATTGTTACCAAGAATCTTTAGTGTCTTTCTATGTGTCTTAACTATTTCTATGATGTTGTCTAGATTATTTTTAGTGTCCTTTTTCATCTTTAACTGTACATGGCATACTTTTGCTTTAGTTTTAGGTATTGTATAGAGTTTTTTTGATGTCATGGTAAACAATCTGTCCCTGTTGACAGCTGTCTTGTTCTGACAGGAGAATTTTCACCAAATTACTGCAGAGATTGATTAACCCACTGTGTCTTAACAACAAAACCATTTTCTTTTCAAACAGTCCACAATTCTGCCGTTAATTGCATTTTTAATAGCCTTATTTTATCCCTGCTGCCTGTAACTTTTACTAAGGTTTTACTAACCTTTTCTGCATTTATTAGCTGCATTGTATGAAATCTTTTTGAATATGAGGGTGAATTATCAAGCTTTTGGGATGGTATGTGCACAGATCATGTTGAAATGCAGCGATGGCTAAAGTACAATTACCCGACTGAGAAGTTTTCAGCCTCTCTAAGTCTTCAGGGGGATAATGAGCAAAGAAGGTGGCAGAAGCTCACTGAGTAATAGGCACATGGGTTTGAGACGCAGCCGCCGGGCGTAAGAGTGCCAACCGGGGTCGCAGAATTTACTTCCTCTGTCGGCCGGCTTCATTGTCATCACATGAGCTCAAACGCTGGGTCATCAGATAATGACAGATACGTGGAAGTCAAGCTGAGGTAACAATGTAACTAGAGATCTGATTATCTTCTTTACAATCCACCAATAGCTCCAAAATAACTATATTAGTCATTATAGAAACACCTATATGTGGTACCTATATATCTATATATGTTTGTTAGAACAGGCAAAGCAAATTAACTGTAGTTCTTTTACATGTGATGTGAAATTGTCAACTATAATTTTAATGGCTCTAGATGACCATTATTTGCTCTTTAGTGTTTAAATGAGTTCAGTATTCCCAACAGAGGGGGGCCACATTGTGTTCTTATCTGTCAAATGCACTTCCACAGCAACACTAATCCTGCTTAAAGATTTCATGCAGTAAAAGCAGCTTTTACCCACATTATGCCCAGGAGCTTGTTTGACTTCTTTATTCCTATTTAGTGCTTTTATAATATCAGATGTTCAGAATGATGGTTTGTGAACACAATATTCACAGATGGGAAAAAGTCATTGACTTAAAAAGTGTTGCAAAATTGCAGAGTTAACAGGGATGACTGTATTTAACCATGTGTCTACACTGAATGTAGTCTGTGAAACGGGGACATTTTTTGACAGTTTTAATGTCAAAATGTGGTCCATTTCTATGAATTCATACTGTGCACACTAAGGAACACAAACACAAAGTTCCTGGAATTCCTGGAGTTCCTGGCTCTTGACCAACAGCTAATGTGTAAACTGAATATTGTGTTTAAAACATTCCCCTTTGTGAAGAAAAAATCTAGGTTGAAATTGGAGCCCCAGCGGTCTGGTTCCACTGAACTGTAAAATTGAATGTGGAAAGCATCAAACTGTAGCTTTAAGGTATCAGACCTGATTTGAAATTTTAGTCTGTGGGCTCACCTGG
>JBAJNP010003597.1:26448-38553 GCA_036877545.1 Yasuhikotakia modesta | reverse complement strand
AGTATTTAAGCCAAGATGACTGTTACTGTACAGTACAGAAAGCAGTTAGTGGCACATTTCACTTAACACTTGTTTAAAAAGGTGCAGTTGTCATTTAAGAATTGAAATGACTCCATTTCTGTGCTCCAGGGAGTCACTTATGTTGAATAATGCCATGAGCAGTCCAGCCCAGTACAGTAGAGTACAGTAGTCAGTTAAACCTAGTCAAATACTTATAGTCAGTATATAAATAAAGTCAGTATTTTAACTTTTGTATTAAAAGTCGATATTCTAACGGAATTAATTTTTTTTATTATTTATTTTTTGACCGTAAGGATCTGGAGAGAGTGTATATTTGAATAATATGTAGTTCTTAAACATTTCAAAATCTAACATTGATCGTTACTTACATTGATCATAACTGCTGATTCTTTCTAACAAAGCTGAGGGATATAGTTAATGTTCTATTTTATATTTCTATGGTACATTTTATTTATGTAATATAAATATAATGTACTTTGACATCAGGTAGTATTTGAGCCAAGACGAAGTCTGACTGTTACTGTACAGTACAGAAAGCAGTTAGTGGCACATTTTGCTTAACACTTGTTTAAAAAGGTGCAGTTGTCATTTAAAATGTCAGTATTTTCAACTTACTGAAATAATTCTTTTCTTCTTGATAATTATCAGATTTACAATACATAGTTCTAAAAATCTAACATTGATCATAACTTTGTCTCCTGACAAAGCTGAGTGAAATAGTTAATACTCTTCAACTGACTGAGCAGTATTTATTATTCTGCACGTTCTAATGAATAACCTTTGTTTTTATTTCCCCATTAATCACATTGTCCTGGTGGTTAATCTCAGTGGTCAGTAAGGTTTCACAACTGAATTATAAGTTTTATTATTAAATTATTAAATGGTTAAAATGATTGAAAAAAAACAATTTCTCCACAGTTGTGGAGAAATCACAGTTCTCCACATTTACATTTTTCATGTGTTTTTAAAATACATAAAAAATTAATTGCTGTTCTTTATCAGCATCTAGTTAAGTAACTGAGAGATAACACATGGTATAGAAGCAAATCAATTGTTCATTTTAGTAAATGTTACTGTTTTAATCCAAGTAGAGGTAATTTATGTTCAAAATGTAATATTAAAACTTGCTTACAGTATCAGTCTGTTACTAATAGAAAAGTTGTGTTTATTCCTACCTTTTTTACCTCCTCACTAACGCACAAGCAAAAAGTAGCATGTTCAAAAGTTTTCCAATCAAATAAGTTGGATGCCTCCTTCTTTCTTTTTATATTTTAATTGGCATGTTGCTAAAAATGTATGCAAAGATCTTAACTGACATCATTTTATGAGCTAACCTAACATGCACAGGGGATATCCTTAGGGCAAAGTTATGCAAGTCATAAGTGTAAAATTAAGCATAATTATAAGAACAAAAATGTTGGTACTCATTTATGAAATGTATTATATTTCAGGTAAATGTTGTTTTAAAAAACTACACTTGCACAAGGAAAAGTGAACAAAGCAAAATTCAAAGCAAAATATTTAATAAAAAAAGGTTTATAAAAAAGGGTTTTAAAATGAGCTCTAATATAAACAATTGAACATAAACGAATGGATTAGCTAACACAAACTAACCATGAACAATATATATTTTACAGCATTTCTTATTTTTTCGTAATATTAGTTGATACAATGTGTGTTTGTTAATATTTGTTTTTGTGCAGTTACTAAAGTTAACAGAAGCAACTTATCTATTCTATTAGAAATAGAATATTTAATATTGTCTAAATCTATTAGACAATATTAAAAAGCTGTGTAAGTATTGTTTTTATTTTAGGTCATGTTAACTGAGGTAGTTATTTAATGATAACAAATGAAGCCTTATTTTAAAGTGTTACTCCTTTACATAAATAAATGCTAAATGTTTTCCAACCTAGGCTGTTTAACTGACAAGATAAAAGGTGTGAAATAATTAACTAATTGAGGGCAATTATTTATACTGTTTTTTTTTTTTGCCTATTCTTATTTATTGCTGTTTGTTAAGCTATAGGTAAAAGTTACAACCACTTGACCCTGAATGACATTATATACTTGAGTCTAAAACGGCTTTATAATGATTTTGCAACAATTTTTTAATTCTGTTCTTCCTGAGAATTCTGCTGACTGAGCAAACCATTTGGATATCAAAGTGACATATCTGCTCCTGGCTTTCCTGTAATCTGTAAAGAACAGTTTTAGCTGAATTTGCATACATGCTAAAATATTGCATGTTACATTGTTGCGTGAACAAACATTTATAGTATTGACATGGTATTAATTTCACGCAAGAAAACTCTTTGCAGTCATGTTGCCAATCATATTGACAAACTCATTTTATGTACGGTAAACACAAAAACTGTAAATTGCTTTGAAACTTTGACAGTGCTTCGTGCACGGTGGCTTTGGGCTAAACCGTCATGAGAATGCAAATTTTTACTGAAAATTTTGCCTGTCAGTTGTTAAGCAAAATCTAGTCCTTTATGCTATTTTGAAATGCCTTGTGGCTAAAGGCACCCTTGGGTCTGGACCACTCCTATCTATTGAAAGTATAAAAAGGATCCACTAACTGCAACGTTTGTCTAGAATCTAGAATTCACTCATCCATCAACACAGTTCTGAAGGACGACAACATGAGCAATGTTGTGTTTCAGTCAGGCTTCCAGGCCACCAGCTTTGTGAGTGACTTCTCTGCATTTCTTTTCTTTGCTTTTCCTTTTTTCTGTTAATTTTTGTTTCTGAATGCTTGCAGAATTAGGAGTTTGCAGAATTTTGTATCCAAAAAGCCAGTTAAATATTTTTTACATTTATGAATCAGAACATAATTAGGAAACATGTTCTTTAACATTTGGAAATGTGCAGATTATTAATGTTTCAGATTATATTTTTATTGTGCAGACTGTCCCGTATGTCGCTCCTATCCCTGGAGGACTACAGGCGGGAAATGGCTACTTTATTCAAGGGGTCATTCCACCTCAGTGTGATAGGTAAAATTTATCTGTTTTCTAAACATTTTAAGGCTTGTAAGTCACTAGTTCAATCCTTTATTGTGTCTTTTATCATTTTAGATTTGTGGTAAATCTGAAGTGTGGGCAATCTGATAAAGATGACATCGCCTTTCATCTCAAGCCTGACTTCAGCAGCAACAGCCTGGTTCTCAACAGCCGTCAAAATGGATCATGGGGAACGGAGATGAAACTGGCCTCACCTTTGCAAAAGGGCAGCAACTTTGATCTGATTATTGTTGTAAATGATGAAGCCTATGAGGTGTGTTTTCGAGGATCCATTAAATTATGGAAGGCTTAAAATATTTGCGGGTCTAATTAAGCATAACATAATTTTTTTATTTTCTGAAGGTGTTTTTGGGTGGAGTTGTAATTGGCAAATTTAAGCATCGCATACCTCTGCAAAAAGTCACTTTTCTGGATATTGGAGGACAGGTTACCTTATCAAACGTAGCATACATTGAGGTGAGTGATTTTCTCTTTTTGTTATTTATTAATTAACCATAGGGATCATGTTTATTTCCACATTAGGCTATGATAACACAGTGGCAAATTGACATTGTACTTCTGTAATTAAATCACATTTTACCTAATAAACTGATGTAAAAAAAACTGATGTCTTTAACAGAGCTGTGAAATCTTTGGGGGTGGAATGACTTTTGTCCAAGGTCCTGAAATTAATCAGTCCTGGACTTTGGGGGGTGGAACAACCCAAGTGACAACAACCCAAATAAATCTGCCAGCTGGCCAATCAGGATTTGACTTTGCAATCCTCAATCCAGTGCAAAATCCTGTAAGTAACAAACATTTTCTTTTCAGAGAGCACAAAAATAGTAAAAAAAAAACATCAATGACATGACAATTTTCCCATGCTTTCTGTGTTGCACTCATTGCAGAGCCTTCCATACACTGGACCAATTTTGGGGGGACTGAAAGCCGGCATGGCCTTGTTTTTGCAGGGTGCTGTTCCTGGTAATGCCGACAGGTAAGCAGTTTTTTGTTGGTCATGTATATGCAAAAGAAGATACATATATACACATGTTTTGTATATGTAAAATAGATGGAATTTGCATTTTGGTGTTTTAATGTGCCATAACTTTCATGCAGGTTTGCAGTAAACTTTAAGACTGGCCAGTCAGACAAGGATGACATTGCTTTCCATTTTAATCCCCGACTGAAGGGAGCGGTGGTCTTGAACAGCTTCAAAGGTGGAAATTGGGAGAATGAGGAATGTATCTCTAACAACCCATTTAAAGCAGGAGAAGCTTTTCAGATGTTTATTGTCACCAAGGCTGAGGGTTATGAGGTATGTGTTTTATTATTTAACCCCTAACAGTGCCAAGAATTTGTCTCAGACTGACTTTTTCACTTTGGTTCCTCAGTTATACATTAATGGAATGCAGAACTACATTTTTAAGCACCGTATTCCGCTGGACAAAGTTACAGCGTTACACATCACTGGAGATGTCAAGGTGGACGTTCTTGGCTTTATAGAAGTAAGTCAAACATTTTCAACAGCTATCATAATGTAAAAGTGTTAATAACACTGTATCGGCATCCAGTAAGAGTGATGGAAAGAGTCAAGGTTTTTTTAAATAGACACTCTCTTCTTTCCCTTATTAGAACTGGAGCGCAATTTCATTTCCGCAGTTCACAACGATCATCGGTCAAACAGGCAACTTGGGTCCTCCCACCATACACCCTGAGCTCTTACTTTCAGTACAAAACCCTGTAAGTAGCACATACTTCTCAGAGAACTCTCTGAAATGCAAGCACTTAAAGGTGGGGTTAGCAATTTTCAAAGAGGATGCTAGCTTTTAAAGTATAAGATCCCACCTTCTTTTCCGAGTGCTCTTCAAAACCACGCCTCCCTCAACCCCATGAACACACAGTCTGACAGGCAGGTTTACAGACCTCTGTGCACAGACCGCACACAGGCAGGAATATAACAACCAAACATAATTATCATGAACATAACCAAACATAATAATTTTTTACAGAATTTAAAGTTTTTAACTTTGCTGTGTTGAAGACTTTAATGAGAAAGTTATTTTCGTTTTATCCTTTCTTTGCATTCTATACTCAAGAATGCATAAAAGAGAGATGTTAATAATAATGTATGTCTGTATTACATAGAATATATAGAAGTGCTAGATATCAAAAAATCAAACAGTATTTGACATTGACTGTCATTAAATAACTTAAAAAACAAACAAACTGAATGTCATTACAAGAAATGCGTCAGCAATGGAACTTTTATTTATTATTATACATTTATTTTAATAACCGTTACACTTACAGGAGAATATTAGTGGAATAAGAAACTCTCCACCAAAAAGCCATTACCACTCAGAATACACTTTATAATATATAAGAACATTTGTTATTATTATTATTGGTATTTAACCATAATAAGTTTACAGTTAGTAATTATTATTATTATGACCAGAAGGGGACACATTTACATTATGACACGAAAGGGGCCCCCGGCTCCCCTGTGCACATCTGGTTAATTGACGCATGTGGTTTTTATCTGAGTTTTTTAATCAGCTAACAAAAATGTTTCTGGAAATAAATCACCTATTCTGCATCAGACAAAGCAAAAATCAATTGCTGCAGCATAGTGTGATTCTCCAAGAAAATTCAAATGTTTCATGTTTTTGCCTTTTTTGTTTGCATATTGTAGGCTCTTCCCTATGTTGGCCCAATATCTGGGGGGATAAATCCAGGCATGGCCTTTTACTTAAAAGGTGTTGCTGGTACTAAAGGTGACCGGTAAGTAATACTTTTGAATAATATGGATAATTGTCACTTATCTAGATAAGATGTCTGTATTCCCAATAAACTCTCCCTACTACACAGTCTGTAATGTGTAATAAGACTTATTTAAGAGTTATTTGCAATTAAAAGCTTTAACATTAACTTTAATATCAAACTTCCATACAGGTTTGCAATAAATTTCAAAACTGGACCGGGGGACAATGATGACGTTGCTTTCCACTTCAACCCTCGATACAACGCAAATGTGGTCATGAACACCTTCCAAAACGGAGCATGGGGGGCTGAGGAATATGGTCCCAACAATGCATTCAAAATGGGTGAAGCTTTTGAGACATTTATTGTCTTCAAACCTGAAGGATATCAGGTATGTGTTTTGTGACATAGAACTTACAAGATTCATGAAATAACTTGTCATCACACCAATTATTTGGTTTTGTTTCATCAGGTGTATGTGAATGGCAATGATTACTACCTGTTCCAGCACCGTATACCACTGGAAAAAGTGTCTACCTTGAATATTGTTGGAGATGTTGTTGTGAGCCTTGGTGGCTTCATACAAGTAAGCCGGTTATAAATTATATATTTTTTGTTATAGATATAATAATATTGAAGCGTAAAAAATATTGTGTTGTAACAACCATCTACAACCCTCAACCATCTGCAACAATGTCTTTCTAATTTCAGACATGGATCACATCTTCGTTTGCTACAAAAATCCAGACAACAACCACTACTGTGGGCTTTTCACGCTGGTCTCCTACCACCATACATTCAGAGCTCTTAATTCCTGTTCAAAAACCTGTAAGTGACGAATCCTTTCTAGTGACTTTTCAGTATGCAATAAATTAGAAATCTCCTAAAGAAACAGTGGTGCATGAGAATTCCATTTTAACGCAGTAGTTTTATAAATGTGATGCTCCAAGAAATTCAAAATTTCAATAAGCTGAAAACCTGTGAAATGTTCTAATAACATAGAGCTGATGAATTGTTGTTATTGTGCTTTCAACAGGCACTTCCCTACGTGGGCCCGATTTCTGGGGGACTTAAAGCAGGACTTGCCTTGTACTTTAGGGGAGTTGCTGGCACTAAAGGTGATCGGTAAGTGGTGTTTTTATGTCTTTTTACATGCAATAATAAAGAAGTTGAGAAGTTGAATTAATTACATAAATGAAATTAGGCCAATGCTACATCTTATATTGCACGCTAAATATAAAGCTGAATTATTAAAATAAAATAAATAATCCTATAAAATAATCCCCAAAAAGATTTTTTAAAAAGTTTACTTTCATTGGCATTCAGTTGCTTTAACATTATATATTAACCTGTATATTCCATGCAGGTTTTCAGTAAACTTCAAGACTGGGCAGTCTGACAAGGATGACGTTGCTTTCCACTTCAACCCTCGATACAATGCAAATGTGGTGATGAATACCTTCAGAAATGGAGCATGGGAGGTTGAGGAATATGGCCCTGACAATCCCTTCAAAATGGGAGAAGCTTTTGAGCTGTTTATTGTCATCAGACCTGATGGATATCATGTATGTGCTTTGAGATGTGAAACTCCCAAGTCCCTCTAAAACGCAGCTAAATTTTGCCTTGACACTAACCCTTTGGTTTTTAATCAGGTGTATGTTAATGGCAAGGAGCACTACCTGTTCAATCACCGTATACCACTGGAAAAAGTGTCTACCTTGAATATTGCTGGAGATGTTGTTGTTGACCTTGCTGGCTTTATACAAGTAAATACATTATTTACCACTAAAATAATAACACTGTGAATCCAATAAAAACAACATGGAAAGGTCTTTCTAAATACATTCTTTTTCCCCCTCATTAGAACTGGAACAGTCTGGGCTTTTTGCGTTGGGGTCTGTCCAACATACAGTCAGAGTTCTCTCTTCCAGTTCACAAACCTGTGAGTAACAGATACTTTCTTGTAACTTCTCAGTGCAAAATAAAGTGCAAGCATTGAAAGAAACACGATGTACATGACAACAACATTTCAGTCAAAAAACAAATGCCACAGCATAGAGTCAGAAATATAATGACTCAGAAACTTTCAGATTTCCCATGTCAATCACTTAACAATCTGTCAAAGGTTTTTGTAATAAACGACTGATGCCTGTTTATTGTACTTACCACAGTCCCTTCCCTATGTGGGCCGAATTCCTGAGGCACTGAAAGCAGGACTGGCCTTGTACTTTCAGGGAATTGGTGGTGGTACGGGTGATGGGTAAGCAATTCTTCTGGTAGCTGTATATTTGTAATCATATTGACATTTCTCAGAGTTGTGTCAGGGAAAGGCTGTATACATCTCCTAAATTTTGTGGTAACAAACGTTTGTCTTTATTAATATTCTGCTTCTTTAACATGCTTCATCTTCTATGCAGGTTTGCAATCAACTTTAAAACTGGCCAGGGGGACAAGGATGACATTGCTTTGCACTTCAACCCCCGATACAATGCAAATGTGGTCATGAACAGCTTCAAAAACGGGGCATGGGAGGCTGAGGAATATGGCCCTTACAATCCCTTCAAAATTGGTGAAGCTTTTGAGATTATTATTGTCATCAAACCAGAAGGATATCAGGTATTTGCTTTGTGACACGAAACCCAAGAGACACCTAAAACAAAGCTGAGAACTTGTGATGACAGTGACCTGTTTGCTTTAATTCATCAGGTGTATGTGAATGGCAGGGAGTACTACTTGTTCAAGCACCGCATACCAGTGGAGAAAGTGACAACATTACATATTACTAGAAATGTTGTTATGAACCTGTTTGCCCTCATACGAGTAAGCGAAATATATTTGACAGCTTTGAAAATATTGATGCATGAATTAAACTGTATCAGAACGCAGTGACAATCATGGAATTTGTAAACATTTCTTAAATACAGTGTTTATTTCTCATCAGAAATGGAGCACATCTTTGTTTGCTACACAACTGAGAGGTTTTTTGAGTTGGACCCCTGCCAACATACATTCAGAGCTCTCACTTCCTGTCCAAAATCCTGTAAGTGACAGATCTTTTTTAATCACTACCCAATATAGAATAAAGTGTCAGCACAGAATGAAACAGTGGTGCTTTGAAACCTTGTTTTACCAGAAATGCAGTTGCATATAATACTGTCATGCTTGTGAAATCCAAGAAAATTCCAAATGTCTCATTTCAGTGAGTTCATAAGACGCCACAGGATTCAGATAATGTAAATCCAATTCCTTCTTTTTGCGCTCACTGCAGGCTCTTCCCTATGTGGGCCCGATTTCTGGGGGACTGAGACCAGGACTGGCCCTGTACTTGCAAGGAGTTGTTGGTACTACAGGTGATCGGTAAGTAATATGTAACATAGTTATACAAATGCACTCAAAGACAATTAAGGTGTTAATAGAATGTAGTCAGATTGTATTCAACAATGCACAGTAAATATTAAGCCATTTCTGATCTAAAATGTACTAGATTTAGACAGTAGGAATTCATCATTCAACTAAGATGATTTAAAAAAAATTGCCATCATTTGCAATAAGTTGTCAATTCTATGCAGGTTTTCAGTAAACTTCAAGACTGGGCAGTCTGACAAGGATGACGTTGCTTTCCACTTCAACCCTCGATACAACGCAAATGTGGTGATGAATACCTTCAGAAATGGAGCATGGGAGGTTGAGGAATATGGCCCTGACAATCCCTTCAAAATGGGAGATGCTTTTGAGCTGTTTATTGTCATCAGACCTGATGGATATCATGTATGTTTTGTAACAAAAGAAATCAAAAGATTCCTTTAAAGGGAGGGAAGAAGCTACCTTTACATTGATCCTTTGGTATTACTTCATCAGGTGTATGTGAATGGCAAGGATCACTACCTGTTCCAGCACCGTATACCATTGGAAAAAGTGTCTGCCTTGAACATTGTTGGAGATGTTGTTGTGAAACTTGTTGGCTTCATACAGGTCAAAAAAACATTCAGATATTTTTATAACAAAGTGTAAATTGTTCTTTTTCAAGATCCACAGAGAGCAAAGTTGAGAGTAAATATACTTCTAAATACACTCCATTTTCCCCTCATTAGAACTGGAACAGTCTGGGCTTTTTGCGTTGGGGTCTGTCCACCATACAGTCAGAGTTCTCTCTTCCAGTTTACAAACCTGTGAGTAACAGATACTTTCCTGTAACTTCTCAGTGATAAAATAAAGTGCAAGCATTGAAAGAAACACGATGTACATTACAACAACATTTCAGTCAAAAAGCAAATGTCACAGCATAGGGTCAGAAATATCATGTCTCAGAGACTTACAGATTTCCCTTGACAATCACTTATAAATCTGACAAAGTTTCTGGGTAACAAAGGATTGATGCCTGTTTATGTACTCTCCACAGTCCCTTCCCCATGTTGGCCGAATTCCTGAGGGACTGAAAGCAGGACAAGCCTTGTACTTTCAGGGAATCGTTGGCACTACCGGTCAACGGTAAGCAATATTTCTGGTAGCTGTATATCTGTAATTGTATTGACATTTCCCAGAATTGTGACAGGGAAAGACAGTATCCTTTGATACGTCCTGAATTTTAAACTACTTATGATCTAAAGTTCTTGCAGCATGTTGTATTTCATTGTGAGACTCGGAAAAATTAAAAATTTGTTGTCATTTATATTCTGCTGCTTTAACATGCTTCAACTTCCATGCAGGTTTGACCTAAACTTCAAAACTGGACCAGGGGACAAGGATGACATTGCTTTCCTCTTCAGCCCCCGATACAATGCAAATGTGGTCATGAACAGCTTTAAAAATGGAGCATGGGAGGCTGAGGAATGTGGTCCTGACAATCCCTTCAAAATGGGTCAACCTTTTGAACTGTTTATTGTCATCACACCTGAAGGATATCAGGTAGGTGCTTTATGATACGAAACCCAAGAGATACCTAAAACACAGCTGAGAACTTGTCATGACAGTGACCTCTGTCCTTCGTTTCATCAGGTGTATGTGAATGGCAGACAGTACTGCCTGTTCAAGCACCGCATACCACTGGAGAAAGTGACAACATTACATATTCATGGAAATGTTGTTATGAACCTGTATGCCCTCATACGAGTAAGTAAAGCTTTTTTTAAAAGCTTTGGTAATATTGATGCATGAGTTAAACTGTCACATAATGCAGTGACAATCATAGATTGTTTAAATCATAGATTACAAACAATACATTGTTGTTTTTCTTCAGAAATGGAGCACATCTTTGTTTGCTACCCAACTGAGAGGCTTTTTGCGTTGGTCTCCTACCTACATACATTCAGAGCTCTCGTTTCCTGTCCAAAATCCTGTAAGTGATAAATCTTTTCCAGTGACTGCTCAATTTGAAAATAAATTGGCATTACAAAATGAAACAATGGTGCTTCAAAACCTTATTTTACAAGTCAAGTCAGTTTCATATAGTCTGCCATGATTGTAATATCCCAGAAATTCCAAATGTTCCATTTCAATAATTTTATAAATTGCCACAGGATTTAGATAGCATTAAACTGATCCCAACCTTTTGTGCTCCCTGCAGGCTCTTCCCTATGTGGGCCCGATTTCTGGAGGACTGAGAGCAGGACTGGCCCTGTACTTGCACGGAGTTATTGGTACTAAAGGTGATCGGTAAGTAACATATAATGTAGTTATACAAATGCATTCAAATACAGTTTAGGTGTTAATAGAATGTAGTCAGATTGTATTCGACAATGCACAGTGAATATTAAGCCATTTCTGATCTAAAGTGTATTAGATTTAGACAGTAGGACTTCATCAAACTAAGATGATTACAAAATGTTTGCCATCATTTGCAGTCAGTTGTGTTGTTATGCCTCAATTCTATGCAGGTTTTCAGTAAACTTCAAGACTGGGCAGTCTGACAAGGATGACGTTGCTTTCCACTTCAACCCTCGATACAACGCAAATGTGGTGATGAATACCTTCAGAAATGGAGCATGGGAGGCTGAGGAATTTGGCCCTGACAATCCCTTCAAAATGGGAGATGCTTTTGAGCTTTTTATTGTCATCCGATCTAATGGATATCATGTATGTGTTGTAACAAAAGAAATCAAAAGATTCCTCAAAGAGAGGGAAGAAGCTACCTTTACATTGATCCTTTCATTTTGATTCATCAGGTGTATGTAAATGGCAAGGATCACTACCTGTTCAAGCACCGTATACCACTGGAAAAAGTGTCTGCCTTGAATATTGTTGGAGATGTTGTTGTGAAACTTGTTGGCTTCATACAAGTAAGTCAAAAAATATTCAGAATGGTTAATAACAT
>JBAJNP010003597.1:0-26398 GCA_036877545.1 Yasuhikotakia modesta | reverse complement strand
ACAGTACTGCCTGTTCAAGCACCGCATACCACTGGAGAAAGTGACAACATTACATATTCATGGAAATGTTGTTATGAACCTGTATGCCCTCATACGAGTAAGTGAAATGTATTTGACAGCTTTGAAAATATTGATGCATGAATTAAACTGTTAGAATACAGTGGCAATCATGTGATAAGTCGAGATCTTGTAAAATTCCATTATCTTTTTTCCTTTATTAGAACTGGAGCAAATCTTTCTTCATTACACAACTGAAGGTTGGGCAGCAAGCAGGCCCTCCCAACATACTCTCACAACTCTTATTTACAATGATTGATCCTGTAAGTAATAGATCTTTGTTGTATCTTCTTAGTGTGTAATAAAATGTAAGCATCCAAAGAAACAGTGGTGATTAAAAAATTGTCTAAACAACAGCAACAAAAAGTACATTTGTAATAGTTTAATTAATGTGATACCCCAATAATTCCACCATAGGCCCTTCCCTATATTGGCCCAATTTCTGGAGGATTAAAAGCTGGCATGGCCTTGTACTTGCAAGGAATTGTTGGTACTAAAGGTGACCGGTAAGCAAATTCTTTGTTAGTTATGTACAAATGTATATATTATTATTATGTATATGCATGTTTCAAGAATTGATAAGATTTGAAAAAAAGTGAAAAACATTTTTGACATGCCTTAAATTGTATACAGCTTTGCAGTGAACTTCAGGACTGGTCGGAAGGACAATGATGACATTGCTTTCCACTATAACCCCCGATACAACGCAAATGTTGTCATGAACACCTTCAAAAATGGAGCATGGGGGGCTGAGGAATATGCTTCAATCACCCCCTTCAAAATGGGAGGACCTTTCGTGATTTTCATTGTCTTCAAACCTGAAGGATATCAGGTATTGTTTTTACATGAAACAAGACACCTAAAAGAAAGCTATAATCTTGCTTTCTATAATCTTACTTAATACATTTCCATTGGCTTTGGTTTATTAGGTATATGTGAATGGCAATGAGAATTACTCATTGTACAGGCACCGTATACCACTGGAAAAAGTTTCAGTGTTGCAGTTCCATGGAGACTTTGTAGTGAATCTTTGTGGCTTCATTCAAGTAAGTAAAAAAAATGTAATGTAAACTATTGAAATGTAAAAAATACTATTAAGCATCTTGTTGAATATAAAAACATTTCCAGTTACACTCTTTCTTTTGTCTCATTAGAACTGGAGTTCATTTTCCGTAGAAGGATTAAAACTCTTCAGTGTTGGTGGCCCACAGATCCAAATTTCCAGCCCACAGGTCCAAATTTCCACCATACAGTCAAACCTCTTATATCCAGTCCAAAATCCTGTGAGTGAATTTTTTGCAGTTACTTTTTAAAACCAAATTTCATTCATTAAAACTGTGTTTAACTTACAAGCATTTTAAAATAAAGAAATAAAACATTTTCTGCTGCATTGACTTTACAACCAACATTTTGATTGACATGGAGTTAATGCTTATATTGATGTGCAGAAAATTCCCTATGTGGGTCCAATTTCTGAACGTGTGGTACCAGGCATGGCCTTGTTCTTACAGGGAACTGTTGCTTGTAATGCCGACCGGTAAGTCTGGCTGTGTTTGTAACTATGTACAAAGTCTGCATTAATACACCTAGATCAGAAAAAGACTGTTATGCAATATGCACCAGATTAGGATTGCATACTTTGTAAAAGAATACACACTGTAATCTATATACAATAATTTGATACATGCTTCCATTGAAAATACCAAACATTACATTGCTGAAAAGTAAAAATTATTGAAAATTATTCAGTTTGTGAAGTAAAATGTTATTACTTGGATTTTTATTTCTTTTCATACATCAACTTTCATGCAGATTTTCAGTAAACTTTCAGACCGGGCCAGGAAACAATGATGACATTGCCTTCCACTTCAACCCACGACTGGATGCTAAGGTGGTCCTGAACACCCGTAGAAATGGAGCATGGGAAAATGAGGAATTTGCCTCAATCAGTCCCTTCAAAAGGGGAGAAGCTTTTGAGTTGCTCATTTTCTTCACACCCCATGGGTACAAGGTGCGTCTCATGAATGCACAAGAAATTTGCATACATTTAAATGAATTTTACAATGGATAAATATGGCAGTTTCTGCAAATAAAGAAATTGTTCGTTTTAATGAGTATATTTTCAGTTAAGACAAATAGTTCATATTATATGATATAAAGCCGTTTTAAAATAGATTTTTTAAATTATTAGAAATTGTGCTAGTTTAAATATCATCAATGTTAATTTACCTAGCTGCCTAGCATCACCACTTATTAGAGATAAGTTTAATTATATCATTAACATCCACTTGATTCAATCAGTTATAAATCATTTATTTTCTTCATTAGGAACTGATTTCCACTTTTAAATAATGAAACGTTAAACATTTAAACACTAAAACTAAAAAGTTAGAAAACTGAAAATGAAATTATGAACCATAAAGGTTTTACTGTAACAAATGTTAATAACTTGATTTTTACTTGGCAGGTGCATGTGAAAGGTCAAGAACACTGCACATACAAGCATCGCATGCCTTTGGAAAAAGTAACTACGCTTTTTATTGAGGGGGCTGTCACTGTTACCATCTTCGGTTTTATGATGGTAAGTAATATTGAAAAAAACAACGTCCTAATTTTAGTACCTGTAGCTTGTTTAATGTTCTCAAAGTGTACATCCACTGTACCATGTAACATTTTGGACAGTGTACTCTTTGTACTTATATATATTTATATATTTGTTTTTTTTTGTTTTCACAGGTTATGGGAGGGGGTTGTGTTTCTGCCGGTTTCCAGCCCCCTAAACCTGTTATGATAGGTGGTTGTATTCCTCCTGGTCATCATCAAATGCCTCAGGGTGGGGGAGGTGGCTGTATGCCTCCTCCTGGTCATGGTCATGGACACGGTCATGGACATGGTCACGGACACGGTCACGGTCATGGACACGGACATGGTCACGGTCATGGTCACAGAAAGTGCTAAAGTTCGAGAAAGATATGAAAATCATGTGCATCTTAAAGCTGCAATCCGTACTTTTTTTGGTTAAAATGAACAAAAGTTGTTGGTGACTGTTACATATATAGGTAACAGTTTCCTTACCTTACAATGATTAGCAACTGTAAGTTTATAATAATGGTTTATAATTTGAGCTGTCAGGTCTGAATTTGAGGGAAATGTCAGTTTGACTTGTGGTTACATCACATCTGTAAACAGAAACAGAGGGATCCAGTTTGGTAGCTGGAATGGTGGAGAGCTTCTAGATTGTTCCCACAGAAGTTTAGCATTTAAACTTGTCATTTTATGTTTTGAACAGAGGATGGCGGAGGAGAGGCAAAAGAGTGCAGCTTTAATATTCACATGAAGCAATTGTCTCAAGCTATGTCAATGAGTAACAGAACATGACATTACAGCTTTTAATGTTATGGCAATGACAAACAAATCAAATAAAACCACATGGTCCATATTGCTCTGTATTAAGTGTTTTCTTTTACAATACTTAAAATGTGTAAAGTCACTGCCACTGTATAGTTATGTAGACAGCTGCCATATGTTGTTAATCATTGAAAAGGTTTAAAGGAACTTTTAAAAGACTGAAATCTTTTAAAAAAGAAGGACACTTGCATGACTGATATTGCAACATTTCTTAGATGATATTGAGGAATAACATAACACTGAAACTGAAGCTTTCAAGTTAATTTGTAAGGGTGAAACACAACAGCAACACAGACATTACTGATCTAATATAAATATATAATTCACACATCACACACATCTATTTCACATAACCCCTTTAAGAAGTGAGTTCATGAGAGTTTAAGGTATTTGTGGTTGCTTAAAAAAGTTTTATTTATGCTAAACACCAGGTTGACACCAGAGTTAACAGATTTTCAAAAAACGAATTTTGAAGGGCAAACAACTTGGAGGGATAATGATTGTGGAAGCTTTAGAAACAGACAACTTACAGCAAACCTCTTTCTGCCTACAGAAAAGATTTAACTAAACGACTTACATAAATTGCCACAAGGTGGAGCTATTTCTACAGTTTTGCAGTCAGGAAACTATAATTATCAGTAAGACGTTGTCTGAAAACAGTGACGAAATAAATACAATGCGGGTTTTGTCCTTTATACTCACAGTCAACAGTCCTTACTAAAACACAGAAAATGAAGGACTGACGATGTACCAAGAAATATACCAGTACAGCCATGTATGATAAAATTTAATTATAATTAAAATAATTCAAGTTCAAGTTAAATAGTGTATAAAGTTACTGTATGGCAAATGTATTGCCATTTTGTTGGCAAATAAAACAAAGTATTATTATTTTCAACTCTTACCCTCAGGACAAAACCTCACTGTGCTATCCATTTAAATGGCTTCATCTTGTTGACCTATTTTAAAGGGCAGGAATGGAGTTAAACCTCAACAAGACAGCCTGACTAATCCAGCACTCTGTACTTATGTGTCATGTTCTCTCTCAGGCTTTGTCAAATGTGATTATAATCGAAAAGTGCGAGAACTATGATATCAGTGCCTCATATCCTGAGAGCGGATCATTAGTAATCAGTTTCCTCAAGAAAGCATTCTGCTGATAAGAAGGCTAGGTATAAGCATGAGCAGAATAAAGTATATTGATTAGTGAAAATGGAAAAACACTGTACATTTATTCTGTAGGCTTTCAGCATGGCCAAGAGCTTTAGCCCTCTTAGGAATCACAGCAGCAACGACTGTGATGTAGGTTTGAGGATGTAACTTCAGTGCCGTAAATCCTCATCCCAGTGCAAGTCTCATTATAAATCCGTTGTCTGCTTCCTGAATGATAAAAAGTCCCTGCAAACTTTCTCCCTTATAAATTAGACTTAGCCAGTGGTCAGCTATCTGCCCTCCTGCTTGAAGGCTGTAAAATTGGATTTAAATAGAGCAGGTCTGTCTAAGCCATTTCGCTGATTTAACACTGGTAGGAGTTTGATTTACAGAGTTCTGTGAGGGGATGCTGAGTATGGTGTATGTACACTGTGAATGAAAATGAGTATATCTTCAGGTACCTCTTGCTTTGCTCTGTCCATGACTGACATTTTTGCCAGTTCATAAGTACCACAAGTCACCACTTATTAACTAAGGTTAATAATGTGTTTCTATTTTGCCAGTTTTTATAGGTACAGCTCTGCTTGCATACCCCTAGCAGAAAGATGCTATATTGTACATAACATTTACATGTAAAAGAAGGTTTTATTTAAAGTGACAGCAATTTTACCCACAGTACAGTATTGTATAAGGAACATGTTTCTCGTGCTCTTAATGTAAAAAAGGAGGGGGTACATTTCTGAGGGTGTATACATTTTGCAAAGGGTGCATAACTGTATGAGTCACAGCTGTGTGTAAAGAGACACACTTAGAGCAATGTCATCCCACTCAGTCTGTCATCCATCTGTTTCTGTATCCGAGATTATAAAGCAATATCTTAAGGCAAACACTGTGTGGCCAAAGTGCAAGTCTTGAGACTTACATATTGTGAGAATGCTTTATTAGTCTTGGGTAAGGTTTGAGTTCAACTGACTCCCCCTCTGCTCTTCTCTGTCCATGTTTGGGTCACTCTCAGCAGACTGGGCAATTTCAGTGCTATTTCCTGTCCCCCACCCTGGATCTAAACAAATGTATTTCTTGTTTTTCCACAACAAAACCATTTCTAATGAATATTAATTATCTGTTTTAGTCCTAAATTAATGTGGTTGCTAGCAAGTATATTAAGTATAAGTATATATTAAGTATTATTTTTATTAATTGACAGATATATAGTCCAAGTGAATAAAACACAAGATGTGTGTTTGTATATGTTTAAAGAACAGATATAATCAAACCCTGTTTGGCTTGGAAAAATGATGTCACATTTTGAAGACACACCACAAAGACACATTTTGATTCTAGTAAGTTTTATATTTCTGTTACAGAAAGCTTGAAACAGGTTGATGACAACAATATAGTATGAGTTTCACAACTTACAATGTCCTCAGGCAAAAACAAACAAAATAATCTAACAAAACTAAGCTAACTTTTGAGTTGAGGCACTTAACATCTCACGCAAGCTTATTCTTAAATACCACAAGAGCTTCATTTGGATCCTCATCTCTGACTGTTATCCTGTCTCCTGTGTAATAATATGTCTCCTATATGTGGTGAGTTTCTGTACTTCCTTGTTTAATGCAAATCTGTCAATGCAAAAATGATTATGCTTGTTTAAAGCCCTCCTGTGGTGAAAATTACAAAATTGTGCTGTATTTTAGAACCCTTAAAGAAACCTAAAACTAGTTGTAATGTTTGGTTTTAATAGAACTTTTCCAGTTTGAGCCCCATACTCATTCTGTGGTCATGGTCAGATTGCATTGCAACTGAAAAGATTTTCAGAAGGTGCCATAATTCTGACGTAGGGTGCA
Source organism: Yasuhikotakia modesta (assembly GCA_036877545.1). Lineage (NCBI taxonomy): Eukaryota > Metazoa > Chordata > Actinopteri > Cypriniformes > Botiidae > Yasuhikotakia > Yasuhikotakia modesta. The sequence goes on along the minus strand of JBAJNP010003597.1, from coordinate 19,934 downwards.
TGTTAGAACACAGAGTTTTTGCCTGAGTGACAGTCAAAGACGTTGATTCTACACAGACTTCTGATCTCACATATTTATGTGTGTAAATCAGTGACACACACAGTGTTCCCAATGGGCTGGAGTTTACCAGTGGACCTCATTCGAAATTCTGCATTGTGCTTTTCATGGTGCTTGGAATTATTCCTCCATTCTGATATAAACCCCCTATAAACTGGCAGTCCCTGCTCAACAAGGCTATCTGCACTAGTCTCAGCAGACATCTCTCAAGCCAAAGTTATGACAAGTTTGCTGCACATTTTAGGGAATTCTGGCCAAGAACCATCTATTCAGATGTGAAGCAGGCTGTCTGACTAAAATATTAAACTGGCAATCACACCTTGCTTGTGTTTACAATGTTTAAGAATGGAAATAGTTTGGAATTAGTAAAGTCAGTGAATATGGGACAGGGGTTGGATTGGGGGGAACTCCAGGGGCACTCTACATAATGGACAAATGTATAATTCAAGGGATTCTGAACTGTAAAATATATTCATACAGGTGCTGATAGAGGGGAAAATCAATTTTCTGAGCTTCAGCAAAGGAAGATACAGCCCATTAGGACACCTCTTATGCAACTCAGCATTTTTACCCTGAATAGCTCGGATTAAAAAGCTCTAATGCACACCATTAGGTCAAGGCTCTAACTATTACCCTGCTGTATGACCATTCAAAGACAACGATCAAACATGGCATAGAGTTTTTAGGTTATCATACAGATAAAAAACTGAGGGTTCTTCATTTTAAAACTTTAAATTTCATCATAAAATTAATAACAGTGGCATTGTTCATTTTTAGCTTTAGTAAGTGCATTGTGAGTTTCCAGGGAAATCCTTTGGTGACAACATGTTTTGATGTTGTCTCAATCGTAAAGCACCTCAGGTCTTTTGGCAAAAAACATTGTTTGTGTTGGCATGGCTTACCTCTTTATTTTTCATACATACTCTTAAACTAACCGTTTCATTTGAACTATTATGATTACACTGTAATTCAAAAGGTTCTCCTAACAAGGGAATAAAAAGAAACCTGAACAAAGATGTTTTTGTAGGAGGAGTAAATGTAACATTCTTTATATACTGAGAGAGACTAGTTCTTTGAATGTTTTTGTTGACTGGAATTAGATAATTGATACTTAGATACTTAAGTTTTTATCCAAAAGGTGTCAAAAATTTGAAAAACTATGTAATCTGAACAAACATTGTCTGAACAAACACACAAAATTAAACAAAGGTTTAAAAGTTCTCTGCATGAACTGGAGTTTGATCAATTTGGTGGTTAATATCATTTTTAAGATTATTGTTTTAGTGTTTAGTTGCTACATGTTGTTGTTGTCAGTGTTAGTACTTAGATTTTTTTTAATAAAGGATGTTTGTTGATTTTTATCAAAATTGGGGTTTGTAGGTTGAGGTTCAAGTGCATGACAGAGTGTTACTAAATTAATGGTTATTTGACTAATGCCTTTTTTATATAATTGTTGTTATTTCTTATAATTGCTTTCTTATATGAACTTTCATGTAAAACTGATGTTTTCTTTCTTTGTGAACTATGTGCCTCAAAGCTGAGTAAACAACAAATGCTATGGGAAATGTTGTGGGGGATTTTTTTACGATGTATAAAGTGTCAAATTTGGAGATTTTTTGGACATTTTTATTCAGCATTGATAAAGGCATTGATATTCTATTGCCATCCATGTTTAGGGAATTTTGAGGGAGGAAAACATTTATACTAATGCAAAATGTTGATTCTTTTTCACATTCTCTGAAAGGCTTGATTCGGCATGCGCTGTAACTCACTTAAAAATTAAAAGATCTGTTTAACTTTGTCAACAGATGTTTAAGCTTGCTTATTTGTAGAGAGAGCTGGGCAGGTAAGAAGAAAAATCGACTTGCCTGCAAAGTCAAATGACTATAAAGGAGCTAGGGTCAATAATGTCAGTTTTTGACAAATATCTCATGCAACACAAGAGGGAGAGTGCAAATGTAAGAGATGGATGAACTGTGCTAATGCCCTATGAAAATATCAATACAAGTGTGATCTTTCAGCGCATTAGAAACAAATGCCACAGCAGTGCTATGAATTATAATGAATACACCTGATGATAATGACAGTAAAGAGGAAGAAGCACAAGGATAATAGACAAATGGATATCTCTTCTATAATATCTCTTATAATATCTCTTCTGACTCTGAAATAATTACAAACTTAAACTGTTTAGAATGCAGTAAAAGTGATAGCCAGACTTTAGCAAATAAACCCCAGTCTCATGGAGTGTTACTTTACGCCTGAATTCAGTCATTACCAGGTTTCTGTTACACAGTAGATTACCTCTGTAATTACCTTGAGAAAATGAAAGAGAAAATGGATGTATGGATAAATTGTTCCATGTAAATGAGTTAGTCAATTTTGTGCAATTCAATCTTTAGAATAACTGCCCAACCATTTGGTTTTAAACATGTATTTGGTTCTAAACTAGTCATGCCCCTCCAAACATTCAGTAAAACTGTTTAAATTTAAATGTATTTTCTTTATTTGCCAAAGCATTAGTGAAAGTATTTTCTCCACATGCATGATGACAAACACAAGGCAAACAGGTGCAGCTTTTTCCTTAACTTTTTTCAAACATCTTTTTTCTGCCAAATCCCATTTCTGCACATCTGGTCTGTAAGATTTATATGTATGTGTGCAGAAACACATACTGGTTCACACACATTCGTAGTACACAGTTCAAGGTATCCATTTTGTTGCAAAGCACAGACACTGTTTTCCATGCATACACTGTTTCTGCTGTCTAAAATGGAACCTTTATGTATTATTCTCACAATAAGGTTCATAATATTCTCCTTTAGCCTTGACTGCAGACTAAACCTTTGTCTGAAAGGAAAGCAATTAGATTTCCTGTAATTCATAGGCAGCAATACTGTGAATTTCCACAGAATTGACAAATTGCTCTGCAATTACATGCAAAAAAATTGGTTTCTACCAGATTAACTATTCTATATCATAATTATATACTACGTATTTTGTGCATCTTTCAAAAAAAGGGGAACAAAAATTTGCCATTGAAAAGATCAGATAGAGGAGACATAAAATGGTGTGATAATGCGTCACTGTCATATATATCCGAAAACTCTTTGGCCTTGTTTCTAAAGGCAGCCTTTCTGCTATATGCCCATTCACAAAATGATTAATGAGATTTCACCATGATAATAACAATATGAGTTTTTCTGTCTGCTACCTATAGGTTTAAAAAAGTCCCCATGTTTATGTTACACCTAAAACATGTTTAGTTTTGCTTATAACAAGTTCAAGCTACAAGCCTAACTTATTTCTTGGTTTGCACAAACTCTTTAGGTTGTAAAACCTGTTTTGTGTTCTGGACATGCTCAGACTCTGGTCGATTTAGTTGTTAAACTCGGTTAACAGTCTAACTCAGCATAAAAGACAGAAATTGAAAAGAAGAAGTATTCACTTTTTGGGTTTTTTTTGGTTTCTGTCATGATCTGGCCCCTCCTCTTTCTATCAGCACAGTCAACTGTATTTCCGAAAACCCACAAACTGTTGCGGTCTCAGTTCCTACAAATATTGAGATTTATTTCGGCGACTCGGTTCGTTTGGACGATTGTCGTCATAGTTTGATTTATCTGAATCTTTAAAATAAGAAAGTAGACTAAACGTACATTTAAACAAATAGACAAATACACACACACACACATATATGTATATATATTGTCAAACGTCTTCAGAGGTTTTATCAAACATGTTATAGTGTATTACAGCATGTTACTTTATTTTGTATACAAAGAGAATAAACGGCTTAAACGTTGTATAACATAACAACAATATTATAACAAAAAATAAATAACATTTATGTTAAAAATGCATAAAAGTTGACGATATATTTCAATAATTGATCATAAGTGTTAAATTATTAAATTATTTTGATTGATTATTAATTTCGTTTAATATATAAAATATAGTTTATTATTAACCATATCCGATGTGTCCCCTTGACTCACATTTTGAAATTCTGCTTTATAAAACTGTGTTAAAGCCGGTTACTAATCCTGAATTCTCTGTTACGTTCAAGCGAATCGGTTCGCAGGAATCGCCCAAAAGAACCGGTTCAGAAAACGACTCGATTATAGTTCCTTCAGCGGAGCGTTTCACACAGTCTCACGCGCCCGCGGTGTCAGTGAGAGACAGTTGGCATAAGTTCCCAGGAAAGCTCTTCTCCAAGGACTGTTGCAGGTGAAAGCAATGGACCTTACACTCAATGCTGGGTTTGATTTCAGTAAATGCGCTGATGGAATGTGAGAATGTGGCGTAAAGACGCATCGGTGGTGAGTGAGATCGACTTTTGCTCGTTCCCTCCAAAATCCGGAGTTGTTGATTTCGTAATACATTTATTTTCATAGAAACGGGGACAAATGACTTGCTTTCATCCCATTGTCTGTAAACTCCTAATGAAATGCATAAAGTGGAGCGCGCGCAGAAGTGAATCTAATAATGCAGGCATTAATGATTGACGAATATCCCTGTTGACGGCATACGCCAGTATCATCTTTCTTATTGTACATCACATACCTGCTGATCTTTGACATCATGACAGCGGAGTTTAATAACTTGACGTCACTCATGAATAACGTGACCGAGCTTCAAAACCACACCAGAGGATGCTCGTTAACTAAAACTGGTTTTCAGTTTTACTATTTGCCCACCGTGTATATCATCGTGTTCATCACGGGATTTATTGGAAACAGTTTGGCCATATGGATGTTTGTGTGTCATATGAGGCCGTGGAGCAGCATCTCAGTATATATGTTCAATTTGGCCCTTGCTGATTTTTGCTACGTGCTCTCGCTTCCCTTTCTCATTTTCTATTACTTTAATAAAACAGACTGGATTTTTGGAGACGTGTTGTGCAGGCTTCAAAGATTTATATTCCATGTGAATCTCTACGGGAGCATCCTGTTTTTGACCTGCATCAGCGTGCACAGGTATTATGGTGTGGTCCACCCTCTAAAATCACTGGGAAGGCTAAAGAAGAAAAATGCGGTCCGCACGATCGCTCTTGTGTGGTTTGTTGTAGTGGTGGGCATCTCTCCGATCCTCTATTACTCACGCACGGGGCCGAAGAAAGGATACACGACTTGCTACGACACCACAACGGAGGACGAGCTGCCTGGTTACTTCGTCTACAGTATGTGCATGACAGTGTTTGGTTTCTGCATCCCGTTTATTATAATCCTGTGCTGTTACGGATGTATTGTCAAGGCCCTCATTTACAATGACATGGACAATGCTCCGCTGAGGAAGAAATCTATTTACCTGGTCATCATTGTGCTCACAGTTTTCGCAGTGTCTTATTTGCCCTTCCACGTCATGAAGAATTTGAACATGAGAGCTCGGCTCTACTTCCAGAGTCCAGATATGTGTGGTTTTAATGACAGAGTGTATGCCACTTACCAGGTGACAAGAGGCCTGGCCAGTCTTAATAGCTGTGTGGACCCCATTCTGTATTTCCTGGCCGGGGACACGTTTCGACGTAGACTGTCCAGGGCCACTAAAAAGGCCTCCAGAAAAGGACATTACCCTCTCCAGTCCAAGAGCGAGGAGACAGCGCTTAACAGCCTGCCACAGTACAGCCAGAACGGGGACAACCGTGCCTGAATGTGCTTAGAGAAGTGTAATCCATTATTCCTGTATATTTTGAATGAAACATTCCCTTAGACTGGTGGGATTCTTTATAGATTTAGTTTACTCTTAATCATTGTACTGAACCCTTGCAGTGTTATTTGTGTACTACTGTTAACATATATTTTCATGTAATGTGATTTTCAGTGAAAAATGAAACAAAGCTAACTGCAGAGTAACTTTGAAGCTAAAACTGAAAGAATGAGCTATCACTAACCACCTGTTTGATTTAATATACAGTTAGAATAAAACAACAAGCACTGGTATTTCATTTAGGAATGCTTGAATGTCTCTGTTATGTTCTCAGTGAAGTTAAAATGCACTGTATTTAAAAAAAAATAACTGTAAACGTCTGCCTGTGGACTAGCACATTTATGCCATTCAGGACTGTTCTAACTTAGATGTATTTGTCTTTTGCTCTGTTACTGTAAATGTTGTGTAGATTACATGAATTTCAGCCCATTAATTATGAAGGGACTATTATAACTGTCAAATTATCAGTAAAGCTGTATGTTGATAATGAAATTCTCCTAATGTCTTGTGGTGTGGCAGAAGCGAATACAAAGACGCATCAGTAAGATGTGAGTTTTAGTGCCAGCTTTCTTACTGTTTACAATAGTTAGTCTCTAAAGATCTATTAAGGCTGTTTAGTGTTATTTAAATTAATAGCATCATTTATAGTAGCACGAGACATAAGATTTAATACACTTATTTGATGTGTATTAAATTTTGCTAAATAGTAGTTTTATTGAAATGATAAACATGATTATCTGTTAAGGAGTAAAACCCATGTTTATTGACAAAGCAGCTGTCATTTATGCATTTTGCAAATGTTTACAAGCAACTTATAATTCATTCAAGCTACACATCAATTAATTCCAATAACAAATAATTTTTCTTATTAGCTTTATTCATTAACATCAGTGTTTACACTGTTGTAATTCTTACTAGTTGAAGTCAATTGGTGTCATGCAACGGCGCCAGTTTCACGTTGCACTGCTCCCTATTGCTTGTCTTATTCTTTTCCCTGAGCGGATTGACTCTTTGTCTCTCTCACAGGAAAGGACAAGGAAGGAAGTGGAATGAGGGAGGAATAAATAACACTGCATTTTCTTTCTTTCCAGAACTCTCCTGGCCACTCTTTGTAAGAGAAACAAAAGCAGAATGGTTACTAATGGTGGACAGGTTTAGAAGGGGCCCCAAGACATTAACTCTGAGGCTGGGTTGTGTGATTTTATAAAACATAGCCTTGACTCGTAATTGCACTGACTCCTTAAGGTGTATTCAAAGCAAGTTTAAAATAGCAATAAATGCACACCCCTGACCACACATCTTATACCAATGCCTTAAACAGCCTACAGTTAGGTTTATTTTTACATAATTCAATGTATAAATTCAGAATGTATAAAAATATTTAAAACATTTTTTCCAGTTTGTAATATTAGTAACGTTTATATTGCATTTACATTTTTGCATTTGGCAGAAGCTTTTATCCAAATCAACTTACAGTGCATTCAAGCTATATATTTGATTAGGAATAGAACCTTTGTGCTGCTAATGCAATACTCTGCCAGTTCCAACACTATAATAATGTTTTAAGTGTTTTAAAGTCAAAAACACTTACCTGTGATAATATAACTCTAGTGCATTGCCTCTTTTTGTGTATTGCTTTTATAGTTGTTCTGTCTGTTTTTAGGCATTTAATTGAAAAAAATCTATTATTTAAGCCATTTGGTATTCCACAGATTGTGTTTTTTCTGGACACCTGGAAGATATTTTGTCATTGTACTTGATACACAGTTTTAATGAATTTTAATATACTACTTTATGCATAGTGTGGGCCAATTGAAAAGAGTTCCACCTGTGTCATTTAGACAGTGTTTATTTTTGTAGATGAGTATGAGTTTGTATTCAGAAGTGTGTGTGTGTATTTAAATGGATGAATGCGGCAGTGAGAAAGCAGGCTTCTGCATGCTTCTGTGAGTGTGTATGTTTGCCACTGTGGTGCTTTGTGTTTGCAGGAAGGAAGAGGCCTTCACGACAATGCCAGCCTTCATCAGACCTGCAGGGGCACGAAAAGCCCTGCCAGCCACTCCGCCTTCATCTGCCGGTCCTTCCTACTGTATTTAAACCTGCATTTAAATCTGTAAAGAAGAAAAGGGTGGAGAAAAGGACAGGAGGGACAAGGATATGGAGCAGAGGAACCTAGGAGAGAGCAAATTGCCAAAGAAAAAGTTCTTTCAACTTACTATGTTGCAACGTTGAAGTAAAAACAAATCAGCCATCTACTAATTGGGTTCAACAATAATGAATAATGTCATGAATCAAGAAGATGGTGTGTGTGAGAGATCAGCTCCTATAAGCCCCAACATGTTTCTTCTCTGTTCTTACCTGGTTAACTTTGTCTGGTATGCTACTGCTTTTGGCTACAGGGTAAATCCTGAGTATCAGCACTGAAACATGATCAGTCACCTATCTAGTGCTGAAAATGAATGGACCCTTGGCGTGGAACGTTCTAAAGAGCACTGGCTGCATATCTCAGATCCACTATCCTTTTATCGAGTCATCTTGGAAGACAAAATCTATACCTATACCTATCCATTAATATGTCTATTTCCAAACCTATTTCTACAGCATTTCTTTGGATCAATACTTTATTATTGTGCTTCTCACAAGGCAAGTTGACTGTTAGAATTTGTTGTCTGTAAATGTTGTAGATTATTTTTCTTGCCAAGAAGAAAGAAGGAAAAAGAAATTAAACCACTATATGACTAATATAACTACTGTAACTAAGGAGGTTATCTGTATCTACAAAAAAATGATTATAAGGGACATCTTCAGATTTAATTTGTAGGTTTGTTCATCTGCTTTGATATTACTTCTCAATCCAGAATTAAAGTTTTGTTCCACTAAAATTAATCATATAATTGTTTAAACTTCTCTAGATCTACATTTTCTGATCTGATGAATATTCTTTTAATGAATTCAATTATCATGGCAAAAGTCTCTAGCTGGATTAGACAGTATTATGCATTTTCCAGTCTGTTAAAAACCTTGAGCGCTATTTTTACTTTCTCATCTCAGTGAAGAATCATTTCAGACAGGCCGTCTTATCCACCGTCCTGTATGTAGCCACCAAACAGAAGTAATGTTTATTCTCCAAGGCTGCATTTATTTATTTACACAATAATAAAACTCACAATGTGTTTTTGTAGAAGGAGAAATAGCAAATGAGGCCTGCAAAGCCTATTTTTGTTTTGATATGAAAAATGGCCTAGCCAGCCTTTGTTAGTAACAGCCAACATACAATGTCATATTTTTTACCAGGCATAGTTTGACCCACATGTATTTCAAGCCATAGTGCTACATAATACAATTGAATTGTTTGTGTCCTAGTTTAAGTTGAACCAGAAAGGCTGTATTCGTCCAGAAGAAAATGTATTCTCTTCTTTTTAAACTAAGTTACTTTGTGTGTGGCCTGATGTTTATGTCTTAGCAGGTGTTGCATCTGGCTTGCCCTGCATCTTAATGTCTGTCACAAGAGCCCTGGTGAGTCTGTGACCATAGGTGCACATATTAGCGAATGGCTGACACATATAGCTTCCATCTGGCATACATGAATATGAATAAACACACCTGCTGATGCAAGAAATTCAATTCAATTGGTGAAGACTTAATTGCAGCACTGCATATATTGTAGCTTTTGTTGAATGATTTTCCTCATTTTCAATTTGGAAAGGGTCTGCATGACTTAATGTAAATGAAACTGTAAATTTTCCTCCGTCGCCATTGTGGAATTGTGTCACAAAGACTTCTTAAATTAAAAGATAAGAGTCACTGTTTAACTTACGGATTCCCACATTTGAATGTTGAACATTATGTCACTAGCCTTACTCATTGGACTACAACAACAAAGTCACAAACAATAGCTCCAAGTCTTCTTGGTACTTCTGTCATATGGCTGTTCATTGTTTACTATATTTTATTTTGTAATGTATTTTGTCACTTCCTGCTGTAGTTTTGGGGGTGTTTGACCTTATGTGGTGCTGTGCAGAGCTATTGGCATATGACATCAAAGTACCACAGGACAGAGAGTTGTCTGATCTCCAATCTCTCTCATGCTACTCAAATGTCATAAGCCAACTGGTTTCAGTCCTAGCTGTTGTCCTGTTCCTCAACCCTGCCCTGATTGTTCTCACCTGTATCTTGTTTCCCCTGATTAGTTTGTGTATAACCCAGTCTTTTCTATGTTCTTGGTCAATTGTTTCTTTATGTTTTAAATTCCATGTTACTCTTAAAAACAAAATCTTCTCTAGATAGTAACTTTCTCAAAATTTATTAAAAGGTCACATTTGTGACATTCTGCTTTAGTACTGTGAGATAGTAACTGAAGCTTTTATGTTGCGCTTGAGAGAAGAAAGTATCAGAGAGATAAGATCTGTGGTCAAACTCACCAACTGTAACCTTTTAGTGTATATAGTGTATTTTATACCTGAGTCCTTTGAAACTGGGTGATGAGGGGTCATAAAATGTTGTATCGACTGTGCCAGACAGAAATTCGAGAATGATTTGAGGAGAGGATTAAGAAGGTGGGATGACAGTAATGACTGGCCATGTGGGCAGATGAATGACAGACGCCAAAAGAGGTTATACAAGATAAAATGATGTAGAAATTAGCAGCATCTCTTTAAGATGGCACATAAAGTAATAGAGGTCTGTATGTGAATGTGAGTCCCAGAGAAAGGCTGTATGTCAAGATAACAGAGTAGATGAGACAGGTAATCCTACAGATCTCATTTAGACACCCAGACAAAGTGCTGACATCACAGGTTCCCTGTATTATTGAGCCCAGACAGAGAAAATGAAAAAGATGAAATGAGAGACAGAGAGATGTCTAACGATAATGAGACCAAGATTTTATAACCTGTCTCTAAAACTAAACTGCTGTCAAAGAAAACTGAATGAATTGTGCTGTGATTAAATGTATTCTACAATATTGAATGGCCAAGCACATCCTTAATTAACACAAAGTATGTTTTTGGCAAGAAATAGTGCAATGGGACACAATCTTTGCCAAGATCAATTCAGCTGTTCTTGCACTGACACAACTGGATCAAAAGAGCAAAAAAGGCCTGATTTCTAAACCCAGTATGGCTTATACAGACAGTGTAGTCTATACATGTAATGACTTATGTAAAGTAGCATTTTACATTATTTAAAGTTTATATACCTTGAATAATGATATATAACCTACTCTTTATGACCTCTACATTTTACTCTCTCTCTCTTGCGTGCATGCACAGCCGCACATACAAACACACACATTTTATCTTTTAAAAGCTAAATAAATAGAAGACGTTGTGTTTACATTGAAGGATTTTTGGAGGCTTTATGTGTGACTCACAGCCACCCATTTGCACGAGGGGGGTGTTTGTTTGAATAAACCTACAGCTATAAAGTGACTTGCTTTATCTTTAATGCTGGCTTATAGGATCCAGTCTTGCACTGTGTGTAAAAAAAGTTTGCCGTTAGAAATGCATGATGGGTAAGTTTTGCATTATGATGATGACAAAAACATGTCTATGCACATCATTCCAAGCCATTTCAAAATTACAAAACAAACAAGAGATTTTGAATGACTGGAGTTTTTCACTTGAAACACAATATAATTTATTATTTAAACATTATTATACATTATTTATGTTTTACATTATAACTCATTATACATTATTTATGTTTTACATTATACCCTTTTTTTCTTTACATGCATGAGTTATGCATTCACACACATACATTTACTTGTACAGAAACTAGACTAAATCTAGTTTCTCAATTTGAATAAGGACATTTCATATACTTCTGTTGTTTTAAAACAGCTAAAAAAATCTGAAAAAAAAACAAAAACATTCTGCATTTTTACAATTTTAAAAAACATGCCACTATGCCTGGTAAAACACCATTTATGTCATTTTTACAAATGAGGATGTCCCCATATCATAATAAATTCCAGGACCACACACATCATTTAGAATATAAAGGTTTGGCAGAGAGAATGAAATTCAAGTAACCTCCATTAGCTGGATGAGAGGAGAGATGAGTGCCAGCAATAGGTGAGGAAACTGATTGGACAGATTTCCCTGTGTGCAGTGCAGCACACACGCTATTAAAAACCTCATTGCCCTCTTCACTTTTTCTGCATCGTCCTCTTTCCATGTTGTTTAGTTTCTATCAAAACTTCCTGCTCCACTGACTGACCCTATTAATTCTGTGGACCTGTGTTCTGAATGTAGCAAGTGAGAGAGCACCAACACTGAGGGAGAAATAAAGAGAAAAAGATAGAGGGAGACTGAGAACCTTTTCTGATTAATGATCCAGGTAGACATTTTTTACACCACTGTGGACTACAGGCTTTTGTCATTCACTGTTTTAATGCCACTGCATCATCAGTACCATAATATTTTACCCTCTACCCTTTACCAGGACTCTCCTATAGCCTCCTAATCCTTAATGGATAATTTATCTTTTTAATTAACGTGTCTGGATGAATTTGCAGTGAGGGCTGGTCTTCAGTGCGCTGTCATCTGCGGGATGAAAACCCAAGGCATACCTTCCTTCCTACAATGACTGTGATGCATAAAACTACTGATAAAACTACTGAATCCTGTTATTTATCATTATAGATGCTGTTGTAACAGAGTTGAATTTGTTTATCAGAGATAAAGGAGATTTTATTTCAGTGTTATTTATGAGCCATGGAACTGGTAAAGGATAATTTCACTCAAAATGCAAAATTATCCATTGTTTACTAAGTCTTATGCTGCTTAGAATCTATACGGTTTTTTCTTTATTGGAACACAAAATAGAAAAAAATGCTTTTTTAATGAGTTAAACAATCATTCATGCTGGAGATTCTTGCTTCATTGATGCCTTCAATGGGGGGAAAGGCAAAAAAACAGATGTTATTGAATGTTACAAACTTCTCATTCATTGTTAACTTGTTGTTCCATTGGTGCTTGAACAAGTTATCCTTTAGTGAACATAGGTATAAATTACTGTGAACGTTAAGTATGTTTTTTTTTATTTTGGATATAAATATGGATTGATTGTTGGGCCACTTAAAACTGAACTGAAAAGAACTGAAGTGTTCACTATAGTGTTAGGGTAGCACTGTGAGGTGATAAGTCTCTCTAGTCAGGAGGTCAGAGGGTAAGTTGATATGGACAAACTGAATATATACCTAAAATTAGACTCTACTCACCCTTTTGAGGAGCCTGTGAATAGCTCAAACTTTGTGTAAGAGTTATCTATGCTACTGTGTAACTTTATACTCACACTAAATTAAGACTTTCTTCTCATACAAAGCCTATGTGCTCTACTGTATAAGTCTTTGAAGGCTGTAAGCAGTAAATGTTCGCTCCTTTATACAACCAGTACATACATACACAATACAGGCACACACATTGAAGACACACCCTGGACTGCTGGTCATGTTGACGATTCCATTGAGATAACATTCCTTTAAACAAGTAAAGGGATGTTTGTCCTTCTCACAATTTTCCTCTCTGGTCTGTACTGTCAGAGCAAGTGTGATTCTCACACTTAAGTAAATCTTCATGTCTTTATTATAGACATTAAAAATCCCCCAACAAAACGTTGGAAAATAGTGATTTTTTTTGTGCATATGTATTGTCCTATTGCATATATTTTAGCAAATATTTTATTTTGCAATAGTCTGTATTCTCATTTTTATACGATTTTAAAACCCATGCAAGTCATGCAAGAAATCAAGAAACATGAAAAAAAAATTGGTTCATAGAACAGCAATTGCTGCACAGAGAGAAAACAGAAAGTTGAGAGCACTGCTCTGTGTTTTCTAATCTAATGCTCTCAGACTTAATCTCCAGCTACTCTGGGTCACAACCCCTAATTCCATCTCCATTGACTTCACCATTATCACCATATGACTAGAAGATCAGGAAACATAAAGCTGTTGTGAGACTAATTACTGTCTAATGTCCTCTGTTTGCAAGCTTTTAGTTACATCAGTGTTTGCATTCACTGAGTGTGCAACTTCTCAAAAGTGTTTGCATGTTTCTAATGTACTTTTTTACAATGGCTAACATGCTGTAATTGTACAATATGATTATCCATCTGTAGACTTGATGCTATTCACAACAAGAGGCAAAGCACATGTAGTGGGGTCCAATTAAATGTGTATTTAATTAGAAAACCATGCAATATTAATGGAATAATTGTCACTAGTGGTCTCAGACTGTTGGACTCCACTATATGTGAAACTCAAACCAAAGTCGAACCCTATTAAGTTAAGTGATTTTAACTATTCTTACAACTGCTTTCTCCTGCTTCGGTGCCTTAGCCTAACAGCCATTTAACCCCACCACAACTCATTCTCCTATAACAGGATGTGTGGTGCATTGCAGAGTGCCATTCTTTTGGCCCTGAACGCATATTTTCTGTGATAATGGCCTCAGCCCATGCCCAGTTTCTCTATCCGCAGCTTTACATGTATAATTAATGGCTGTGAAATGTCATGCATGAAAGACAGTTATTGTGGGATGAGTGAAAGAGTCTGTGTTGATGTTCTGTCTTCTCTGTCTGTGTGAGTCCGGATGCTCAACAGCTCGCTACAATCATGTAGCTGTGAGGTGTGGACTGCACAGAAAAACCACTAACAGTACTACGCTGACAGAACCAGACTAGACGCAGAAACACTTTAGCCATTTTTCTTTCTTTGTTTTTTCTGTGCTTAAATGTGGAAGTTGGAAGAAACGTAGTCAGCGTCTAATTTATTTATAGTCACAAAGGATTGCAAATATGCCAAATCGAGTGAGACTTTCTTTTGGATAAAAAACACATGGCCACTGAGTGCAAATTACTTAAAGACATGTATACAGAAATAAAGATTTATACAGATTTAAACTGTAATACACAAGAAAAAATAAAAAATTGTCTGTTTAATGTTTATATTTTTAAATACTGCCCTCTTGTGTTAAATTGGTGAGTCCTCAACATGTGACATTTTTACACTTACTTATACACACCTTTTTTTTTCATTTTTACATTACGATTTCTGACAAGATTCATCAATTAAAAAGTGAAATATTGAAAAATATAAAAGTTACTGTTGTTTAAAGTAATCGCTTATAAATGAAAACGATAATGCTTTGTTCCACCACTAGGTGCCTCTACAGATTTTGAAATCATCGCTATTTTCAATGACATTAAGCATAGTGGTGAAATTGTGGGATAATGATACTTTTTATATTCTTTTAATATGTATAATTTATAACGGTAACAAGACTTAAGAAGACTTATATGTGATTGTGTGGCAAGAAGTTTATTATATGGTCCGTAGTTAGTCACGTTTAAAATCATCAAACAAACCAGTTCATTTCCTGCTAAGGTAAATAAATTGTGATGATCTAACGATGCCTCACGTCCTCATGTAACATTGTGCGTCTTAGTTTCAGGAAAAAACAGCTTGGCTGACCCGATGAAGTAGATCTTTATACCAGAGCATATTATTTGATCATCAAATGATGGTTGCATATACATTGTATTTTTGCATATACCATGTATAATACAATGTATTCTAAACAGAAGTCTCTAGTCATACAAAAATATGAGGCTGCTTGAATTATTTAAAAAGTAAGAAAATAACTTAATTAACAACAGAAATGGTAATGTCTGTTTAGTAAATGAATATGAATGGTTTTTTTGTTAAGTTGGTTATTCCCAGAGCTGGCCAAGGCTTTTATTAAAACAAAGATGTCTGATGTTTCTGTTGTTAAGCAGATAATATCTTAAAAGCATTTGCAGGAATACCCAGGATCTTCCTATCAGAGCTAAGAGAATGATTAAAAATCAGGCAGGAAATCCATACTGACTGCAAAGTTGCAATACACGTAATTAATTAGTCAGCCTTAGTCAACAGTTTCCTTTGCATTCAGGCCAAATGGAGGGCAATGTCACTTTATTTTTCCCTAATCCTCATTTGACTGAATGACTGTGATCCATATGATTCAACTGTCTGTGTTACATCAAAGCTAGTGATGAACCAGAACTATTGTCATTGATCCATGACAGTTCATCCAAAACAATGGTGTTTGAACGGGCCTATCAGTCAATGAACTCACAACACACACACATTACACTGTGCTAACCATGTTACGTAAATCGCCTGCCTTGTTACCCTGTGCCCCGTGAATTCACTGTGAAGTCTGTACAGACAAATGTGGTCTAATGCATATTCAGTGGCAGTCTGTGTAAGGAGTTGTGTAAACTCTGCTGTCGAAACCTGCTTCGAAACCTGCTGTCGAAAGTTTAAACGTAGGTTTAAAATTTATTTTATTACCAAAAAAGAAAACAAAATACATGCTGTTAAACAAACAATATTTGCAACAATTATAATAGCTTAGCAACATAGAGATAATAAAGAAATAATTAATCAATATTACTTTGTTTATAATGCTTAACATCTGTTAAATGGCACAATGACTTCAATGAAAATGATTAACCATGTGCTGCTTGGTCAATCCACAACTTTAAAAGGTGCTCCCTGAGTCAACAAATGATGCTGATGTGCATGTGGTTCAAAGACACTTTCATTGAGAGCTTATCTTGATTAGTTTGCTGATAAATTATGTCCTTATCCAACATAATTGTGTTTCCCTTAATGTCAGTTGGCTGGAATCCCAGACTTTATAAACACATCCCACCTGAGTAAAGGTGAGAAATATGAAAACTATGTATTGATTTCTGTTTCTGTTGGCATTTGCAATGTTTTCAGACCACTTTTTGATACTGCGATATTTATGGGACAGATTAACGACTGCTGTTGTGATACCCCACGGCATCCAAGTGTAGGGTGATAATTAATAAACTGGACCCAGAAATGAGATCAAATTGATTTTTGGTTTTTGAATCTCAAATGGTTGAGCCACTCTCTGGGTGGGCAGAGGTGCTACCCACTCTTAAATTATGAACGAAGAGGTTTTGAAAATAATATTTACTAGAGAAAACATATTATAGACAAATCATCTTATGTTAAAATATGACCTTCAAAAATACTCCTATAAACTGTATTGGTTATAGTGGTGAACTTTGAACAAACACATTTAGAATAAGTTTGTCCTTTTATGAGTACATTAGGCTAGATGATAACAGTGAGATAACGTAATGCAATGTTATCACTAATCTAACAGGTCATGCCACATCATTCTTGTACAATAAAAAAACATCTTCTGAAATGTATTTCTTTAAATCAATGTTTTACCTTGTATAACTTGTTCAGGTCTGTTCCTGACACACAGGAAATAGGCCTGAGTCATGTCTGTGTCATAGGTATGATGTTATTTTTAGTATGTACTAATACTAATACCTGACATATTCTTATGTATAGCAGGTTTTATGTTTAAAAATCAGCTGACTTGTGACATTATTGGGGAATATCCATCTTTACCAAATCTATTATGCTAACACAGCAAACACGCTATAATAAAAGTATTGTGAAATAGAATTATGTTGAAATGCTGGGTTGTAGCATTGCACATATGTAAGGACTAAACTATAACTTTCAGCAGTTTTTGGTTGTAGTATGTTGAGGTGTCTTTACTTAGGCCCTGTTTTAACTGAATTAAATTTCCTTTCGGGCATAAGAGATGTTAATACAAGGTAACTGTTTTCGTCACATTTCTAATGATGTGAATAAATGAGGATGTAATGATAGATTCATGAATGTCATGTGTCATAAACTGCTCCATCTGTACTGTTCTAAGGTTAAATATAGGATTCATTTGGGGAAACTCAGCTTTCTCAATTCCAGCAGAACCAAAGTAAAGCTACATTATGAAACGGATAGTTTAGGTTCTTGAGTATGATTGGTTCAGCTGTATACACCTGTAACCTTTTTACCATTACCATTACTTATTACTTACCATTACTTAATATATTTATTAATGTAATTACAGTTTTGAGCCTGTGATTTTTATTACGTAACCTTGCCTATATGGAATAACCGTTTCACATGACAATAAGCCCGTCGGGGTGGAACAATTTCTTGGGACTTATTCATTCAATGACCCAACCCGCCAGCCTCAGCTGTTTTCAGACCTACTGCAGAAATTAAATAACACTAATTTACGATTAACCATAAATGGTTTCTCACTCTGGCAAGAATCAAACATGACTCACATAGTTGCGACATTGATTTTTTTTTGCACCTAGGCGTGGTACCTACCATTAAAAAACGAGGGTAGCAAAAACCATGGATGCGTGCGCCTTTAAGAAACTCCGTGTTGGTGACGTGAAGATGTGACGCGCTGTAGACTGTGGGCAGGAAGAGTGCGAGCGTGTGTGAGACAGCGAAAGGCGCATTGATCACTCCCCGAGCGCAGACACCGCACACGGTCCAATACAATGCGTTTCTAATGCTGGGGGACGGCCGAAACCAAGCCCATTATTACCCCAGAACACAGATCGTGCAGCAGCAACCTCGCCCCGACCCGGAGATCGGGCTGGATTCAGGCGGCGAGCGGAAGGACGGCGGACCGAAAACAGCAGGGCGGCTCAAAGCGGGTGCACGCGCTTTTTAGAGAGAGAAAGACAGAGGGAGTGACTGGCTGTCTGTGCAATAGGAGCCATGAGAGAATACAAAGTGGTCGTGTTGGGATCTGGCGGCGTGGGAAAATCGGCTTTGACCGTGCAGTTCGTCACCGGATCCTTCATCGAGAAATACGATCCTACGATAGAAGATTTCTACCGCAAGGAGATCGAGGTGGACTCGTCGCCCTCGGTGCTGGAGATCCTGGACACGGCGGGGACCGAGCAGTTCGCCTCCATGCGCGATCTGTACATCAAAAACGGCCAGGGCTTTATACTTGTTTACAGTCTGGTCAACCAGCAGAGCTTCCAGGATATCAAACCCATGAGGGATCAGATCATCCGCGTGAAACGGTACGAGAGAGTGCCAATGATTTTGGTGGGGAATAAGGTGGATCTTGAGGGAGAGAGGGAAGTCTCTTCCGGGGAAGGCAAAGCCCTGGCGGACGAGTGGAACTGCCCGTTTATGGAAACTTCAGCCAAAAATAAAGGCTCTGTGGACGAACTGTTTGCAGAAATTGTCAGACAAATGAACTATGCCTCGTCACCAAATGGAGACGATCAGTGTTGCTCGTCTTGTGTTATTCTTTAAGAAGAAATGCATTTATGTGTTTTTCTCCTTTTTGTTTGCCATGAGTGAGCCACACGTAACTATAATGACTCCATAAGACAAAAAAAAGAGAACTAAACAAGTTTGCTCAAGGACAAAAACACAACAAACATCGCATAATTCTGGTGTTAACTGTCATCAGTATTCCTGTAAAAGTGTCCTATCATGTCTTGCACACGACAAAGAGAATACTGTAACCAGTGTTTACACGACAGAATACTTGAATGTTCTGGGATATAGACAAACCGACACATTAAAAAAAATAGGCACTTGAGTTTTTGTTTTACAGGTGCCGGGCTGTGTGGTATTGTCGTTTTGCAACACAAACTAGCAGTAGTAATTCATTGTTTTTGGTTATATTTTGTTTTAGAGATGTGTTGCAGGAATTATGTACTGTTGAGCTACGTGTCTCCCCTGGCCTTGATTTTTTTTTTGGGGCAGGAGTTCCTCAAGGGGAGGAGGAGACCCCCTGGAATAGTGGCTTAATCGTCAGGAATGCCGCTAAGGTTGGCGTATCTCTGCAGCACACTGAATGCAAACCATTGATGTCAACACATGTGGCTGATCGACGCCTATTTTGGCTTGCACTCACAACTGGAACTTAAAACCCCAAGACGTGGAAAACTGAGACACGAGAGGAGCTCAGAGTAAACTTGCTCTATTTTAACTTGCTGCACATGAATCGGGTTGAAGCAACATGTGGGCTTGGCAACCCTCATTGTGAATCTTTCAAAAGTATTGCTCAAAAGTTCTGTTATTTTGCCGGGAATGACGTCACGATTGAAAACCACTTTTACGTGCCACTCCCCCCCCAGCGTGGGCAAGGACTTTGCTGTTGTGACACGAGTATGTCGGAGCTTACATCATCGAGTCGAGTGCCTTCCAAAAAAGCTGTTCAAGAGTTTAGTGCCAACCTGCAATGGTCTGCAAGGAGTCTCAGTTTCATGGCAATCCACAAAGTACTTAACTGTTA